>CAWUFW010017739.1:0-249543 GCA_963921515.1 Calotriton arnoldi | reverse complement strand
GTTACGGCTGCAAAGAATCAATCACACTCCCATTTACTTGCATATACAGTTATACACACACTACCACACTTACTTCTACAGAAACTTACACATACTTACTCTCTTAAACAATCACTTATAGAAACACCTACTTATTTGTACAGGAACTCTTCCAATCTCTCACTCTCACATATACTCACTTATATACACCAATACTCACATATACTAGTTTAAAACATATGTAGTTACACATAAAGACACTATTGAGACAGTCATTCACTCACTAACACACCCATACACATACTCATCCACCTATACAGTCCTGCACACATGCTGTCTTCAACACATGCAAACAGTGAGTCACTCATTCATGCATCTATGCACTAAGTAATACCCCCACCGAACCATACAGACACTCAGACACTCATACTGATACTCAAAAAACCAACTAATAACCCATATAGACACTCATGTAGCTACTCACCAACCCATGCAGCCATTTATACACAAAGTGAGAGACTGATACAGATATTTTCATATTTAAACATTACTCACTAACCCATGTATTCACTAAGATACACTTAGTCAGTTATACAATCAATTTTACAAAACAAAATCATCCATTTAGACACTTATATACCCATTTATTCTTCCATCGACCTTGAGATATACATATATAAAACATATTTAATTTTCAGAAACACACATTCACTGGATGATGTCATCAGTGATGTCATTTGAGATGTCATCAGTGATGTCATGAGTGATGTCACTGACCATGTCATGAGTGATGTAATATGTGACGTCATCAGCAGTGCATTGCGGGCGCGCGAGTTATAGTTAGCTGAACTAACTATAACGGGGGAATTTCTATGGTTTTGTACGAGTGAAATGTCCAACTAACTATAACGCCCCTGAAACCTATGGTTTTTTCAGTGAATTTCTAAGGTTTTTTAAATGCTAATTTCTAACTATAACGTGCCTGAAACCTATGGTTTTTTCAGTGAATTTCTAAGGTTTTTAAATGCTAATTTCTAACTATAACGTGCCTGAAACCTATGGTTTTTTCAGTGAATATATATATATTTATTATACTATGTATACATGTGAAAATGTCTCGGTCCCCTGTTTGCCTCGGTGGCATGGAAAAAATGGGTGGAACTGACGTCAGCACGCCGACGAGGTTCTCTTATGGCTCCGATGACGTCATACGGTGTCGCGAGCGGATCCGTGCTATTATGACGTCCTCGTTGACGTGGGAGAGCTAGGAAAGAATTTCCGTGGAATGCTGGTGCAGGGGATATTCACCTAAGTGTTCAGGCTAGTCCTTTGGGAGCAACTGTTTATGTTGCCACTCCAGAAACTGAAACCAGTGATCCGAGGGCAGAGGCCCTGCAGATGGCACACGAGGTGGGGTGCCCAGTCGTGTGCACCGGCGGGGCAGCGAAGTGACAAGCACCACAACCCACAAAAAGGTAACGAGGGCACTGAATAACACAGGATCTTCTCTTTGTATCTGGCAGGAACAACGAAGTTAAAATGCCCTAGTACCAAAATGTAGAATTAGTGCTACAACGGTCTTCAAGAGGACCTGCGATGCAGCTTCTGCCTCCCGTACCCTGGAGGTGGCACATGGGTCACGCGGTACGGTCATACTGCGGTGGGACGCACACTCGTTGACCTCTCATGGCACTGCTCCACACTTCAGGGAGGACGCTTTCCATTAGCTATGTTTTCTGATGACATGTCGCGCCGGCCCCGTCCAACAACAGAACTCCTTTAGATCCAAACAGACTCTTCCACTCTCTCACCGGAAGTGAAACCAGGCCACGCGGACACTTTCACAATACAACAGCCGGGAATGCACTTTTCGGTAAAAAAAACACATTCCTTCCTCCTAATTAATCAAATAAACGTCTCACTGAAGAACAGGGGCCAGCTTCGATCGGTAAACAGCCGTTACAACGACTTTTTACTTTGCGATACCATTACAACGCATGCATTACCACGCATGCGTTGTACATCACGAAGTCATTACTACGCATTTTTTAGAACGCATGGTCATTTACCACGCATGCCTTTACAACGAATTTTGTTGTAAAGGTATGTATGGTAAATGACCATGCGTTCTAAAAACATGTAGACGATCCATGTCGTTGTAAGGAAACAGAGGCTGTTCCGTTTCCTCACAACGACGTGCACCGCCCCTCAGAGACAACGTGAAGCAGGAACCACGAGGAGAGAGGAACCACGAGGAGTGAGAGGTAAGGGGATTGGGCATGGGGTGGGGTTTCTTTTCTAGGGTTTAGGGTAGTGCAGTGGTGTTTGGGTGGTGTAGGGGGTCGTGCTGGGGGTAGTGTTTTAGGGTTTAGGGTAGTGCAGTGGTGTTTGGGTAGTGTAGGGGGTCATGCTGGGGGTAGTGTTTTAGGGTTTAGGGTAGTGCAGTAGTGTAGGGGGTCGTGCTGGGGGTAGTGTTTTAGGCTTTAGGGTAGTGCAGTGGTGTATGGGTAGTGTAGGGGGTCGTGCTGGGTTAGTGTTTTAGGGTTTAGGGTAGTGCAGTGGTGTTTGAGTAGTGTAGGGGGTCATGCTGGTGGTAGTGTTTTAGGGTTTAGGGTAGTGCAGTGGTGTTTGTGTAGTGTAGGGGTCATGCTGGGGGTAGTGTTTTAGGGTAGTGCAGTGGTGCTTGGGTAGTGTAGGGAGTCGTGCTGGGGTTAGTGTTTTAGGGTTTAGGGTAGTGCAGTGGTGTTTGTGTTGTGTAGGGGGTTGTGCTGGGGGTAGTGTTTTAGGGTTTATGTTAGTGCAGTGGTGTTTGGGTAGTGTAGGGGGTAGTGCTGTGGTAGTGTTTTAGGGTAGTGCAGTGGTGTTTGTGTAGTGTAGGGGGTAGTGCTGGGGGTAGTGTTTTAAGGTTTAGGGTGGTGCAGTGGTGTTTGGGTAGTGTAGGGGTTCATGCTGGGGTAGTGTTTTAGGGTTTAGGGTATGGCAGTGGTGTTTGGGTAGTGTAGGGGGTCGTGCTGGGGGTCGATTTAGGGTTTAGGGTAGTGCAGTAGTGTTTGTGTTGTGAGGGGGTCGTGCTGGGGGTAGTGTTTTAGGGTTTAGAGTAATGCAGTGGTGTTTGTATAGTGTAGGGGGTTTAGGGTAGTGCAGTGGTGTTTGTGTAGTGTAGGGGGTCATGCTGGGGGTTGTGTTTTAGGGTTTAGGGTAGGGCAGTGGTGTTTGTGTAGTATAGGGGTAGTGTTTTAGGGTTTAGGGTAGTGCAGTGGTGTTTGTGTAGTGTAGGGGGTCATGCTGTGGGTAGTGTTTTAGGGTTTAGGGTAGTGCAGTTGTGTTTGTGTAGTGTACGGGGTCGTGTTTTAGGGTATAGGGTAGTGCAGTGGTGTTTGGGTAGTGTAGGGGGTCATGCTGGGGTTAGTGTTTTAGGGTTTAAGGTAGTGCAGTGGTGTTTGGGTAGTGTAGGGGGTCGTGCTGGGGGTAGTGTTTTAGGGTTTAGGGTAGTGCAGTGGTGTTTGTGTAGTGTGGGAGGTCATGCTGGGGGTAGATTTAGGGTTTAGTGTAGTGCAGTGGTGTTTAGGTAGTGTAGGGAGTCGTGCTGGGGGTAGTGTTTTAGGGTTTAGGGTAGTCCAGTGGTGTTTGTGTAGTGTAGGGAGTCGTGCTGGGGGTAGTGTTTTAGGGTTTAGGGTAGTGCAGTGGTGTTTGGGTAGTGTAGGGGGTCGTGCTGGGGTAGTGTTTTAGGGTTTAGGGTAGTGCAGTGGTGTTTGTGTAGTGTAGGGGGTCATGCTGGGGGTAGTGTTTTAGGGTTTAGGGTAGTGCAATGGTGTTTGTGTAGTGTAGGGGTAGTGTTTTAGGGTTTAGGGTAGTGCAGTGGTGTTTGTGTACTGTAGGGGGTCGTGCTGGGTTCTAGTGTTTTAGGGTTTAGGGTAGTGCAGTGGTATTTGTGTAGTGTAGGGGGTAGATTTAGGGTTTAGGGTAGTGCAGTGATGTTTGGGTAGTGTAGGGGGTCGTGCTGGGGGTAGTGTTTTGGAGTTTAGGGCAGTGCAGTTGTGGTTGGGTAGTGAAGGGGGTCGTGCTGGGGGTAGTGTTTTAGGGTTTAGGGTAGTGCAGTGGTGTTTGGGTAGTGTAGGGGTCAACCAACATGAATTTGTCCTTGTGTGATGTAACCAATGCTCATGTAAAGCACTCCAATACCTGTCCAGTCTGCACTATATAAAACTGCAAAAAACAAAAAATAAAAAGTGTTTTGCACACTTCTGTCATTGGGCTATACGTGGGCTACCTCTGGGTGATATTTGTGCTACATTTGGGCTCTTTTTCTCTGGTGGCCATCTTGGGAGACTTATTTGTTATGAAGTTTCCTAATTTCCTCATTTACTACAGTCTCCTCAGTAGGAAATGCTTTCAGTTTTACTTTGATTCCATCAAGAAGGCATTCAGATGTGTCACACATTTGCCATAAATTCAGAATGTTAGCACTCTAGTTGTTCATTAGATCACTGTAGTAAAGCTACTGCTCACCAAGGAGTTAACTGGAAGTCTACTGCTGGTATTGAAAGTGATTGTTTCAGTCTGCATGTCAGAATTTTCTAATGAAATAGAAGAGGATTTGAGATCTCACTTAAAACATGCCCTAAATTTTCTTTTTGCAGCACTAACGATAATTTCTATGGCAAAATGAACCCCCTCATTTTGTTCCTTTTTAAATTAAATGTTTTAAGTGTTACCAGTTTATTCCAATCAAGATGGCTTCAGGTGTGCCATACTTTTGTCATAAGTAAGGCTGTTAGCACTCTAGTTGTTCTTTAGAACACTCTGGGAAGCTGCAGTAGAACACAAAGGCATCAACTGACAGGCTGCTCCTGTTGAAATATAACAGGAAGATATTTGAGATCTCACTTAAAACATGTCCTAATTTTTCTTTCTACAGCACTAACCATAATTTCTATGACAAAATGAACCCCCTCATTTTGTTCCTTTTTAAATTAAATGTTTTAAGTGTTACCAGTTTATTCCAATCAAGATGGCTTCAGGTGTGCCATACTTTTGTCATAAGTAAGACTGTTAGCGCTCTAGTTGTTCTTTAGAACACTCTGGGAAGCTGCAGTAGAACACAAAGGCATCAACTGACAGGCTGCTCCTGTTGAAATATAACAGGAAGATATTTGAGATCACACTTGAAACATGTCCTAATTTTTCTTTCTACAGCACTAACCATAATTTCTATGACAAAATGAACCCCATCATTTTGTTCCTTTTTAAATTAAATGTTTTAAGTGTTACCAGTTTATTCCAATCAAGATGGCTTCAGGTGTGCCATACTTTTGTCATAAGTAAGGCTGTTAGCACTCTAGTTGTTCTTTAGAACACTCTGGGAAGCTGCAGTAGAACACAAAGGAATCAACTGACAGTCTCTGCCATTGTTGGATGTACATGTTTTACTGAGAATGTCAGACTTCATTCTCACATGACTGAGAAAGATAATGTGAATTTACAGAAAATATGCTCTCATTTTAGCTTCTGGAGCACCTTCCAAAACTGTATGGGACAAGCATGTGAAAATAGTTTTCTCTCAAACATGATTCATGATATCCCAGCAGAAGGTTTTTCACAGGGTAAAATCACCTTAGAACACACCACAATTCCTGAAATTAGTATGGTACCATCAACAAATGAATTCTAATGTAACTAAAGTCTGTTATCACCCTTTATAGTTCTCCTTTTGGTAACCCTCAAAATCTTCGATTCACTACAATGCATTTCAATAGGGTACTATCATTTATATTGGTCCCAAGATGGCTGCCAGCAATTCCAGGATGAAGTGCTGACAGCCAATCAGATCTCACGATGACATGTGTGGTTAGGCTCCGCCCAGATATATATGTGTTTTTACTTTTGATTTTCTCAGCAACTACTGAACGGATTTACACCATTTAACAAAAGAGTTCTTTCTGAACCAAGAACTACCTCTTTGCCAAATTTGGTGTAATTCCGTTCAGCAGTTCGGGCTGTAGCCTTGCATAAAGTTTCCTATGGAAAATTGATTTTTGACTCTTATTTTTTAATTTCTCCGCAACTACTGAACGGATTTACACCATTTAACAAAAGGGTTCTTTCTGAACCAAGAACTACCTCTTTGCCACATTTTGTGTAATTCCGTTCAGCAGTTCGGGCTGTAGCCGTGGCTAAAGTTTCCTATGGGAAAATGAATGGGAAAACACGTTTTGGGACCCCCTTTTTTCTCGGCCCCGCTTGACGAATCACCCCGAAACTTTCAGGGTAGGAGCGGACCGGAGCGGGCCATAAAGTTTGAAAATTTCGCGAAGATTCGTCAACCGACGCAAGAGTTATTTCAAATAGAATGTTGCGGATTTCCTATGGAAAATAGGTCCTAACTATAACTATCTACTGGCGACCGCCAGTAGATAATATATATATATATATATATATATATATATATATATATATATATATATTACATACTGGCTGTCACCAGAAGGTAGTTATAGTTAGGACCACGTTAGGAAAAGCTTTTTTTGAGTTGCTTTTATCTTTGGTGCTGTTTGATGAATCTTCACAAAATTTTCCCCCAAAAATTCCCCCTCTGATTCTAGTTGTGCTTGGAAAGTTTCGGGGTGATCTGTCAAGCAGGTGCTGAGAAAAGGGGGGGGTCAAAAAAGGTGTGTTTCCCATGTTAATTCCCTTCGAGACTTTAGACATGACTACAGCCCGAACCGCTGGACAGAATTACACCAAATGTGGTCCAGAAAGCGTGCTTTTTGTTATTTAGTGTGAATCCATTGAGTAGTTTTCAAGTTATTAAAGAAATTCACATTTTTATATCTGGGCGGAGCCTAAGCACAGATCTCAAGGCGGAATGTGATTGGCTGCCAACACTTCATCCAGGAAGAGTTGGCAGCCATCTTGGGACCAATATACATGATAGCACCCCACTGAAATGCATTGTAGTGAATGGCAGGTTTTGAGGGTCACAAAAAAGAGAACATATAAAGAGTGATAACAGATTTTTTAGTTACAATAAAAATCATTTGTTGATGGTACTGTACTCATTTTAGGAATTGTGGTGTGTTCTAAGGTGATTTTAATCTGTGAAAAAGCCTTCTGCTGAGATTTCATCAATCATGTTTGAGAGAAAACTCTTTTCTCATGATTTTTTCGTAGAGGCTATAGAACTTGCTCGAAAAGCTAAAATGAGAGTATATTTTCTGTAAATTCACACTACCTTTCTCAGCCATATGAGAATAAAGTCTGACATTCTCAGTACATCATGTACTTCAAACAGGAGCAGCCTGTCATTTGATTCCCTTGTGTTCTACTGCGGCTTCCCAGAGTGTTCCTAAAGAACAACTAGAGCGTTGACAGTCTTACTCAGGACAAAAGAATGGCACACCTGAAGCCATTTTGATTGAATCAAACTGGTAAAACTTAAAACATTTAATTTAGAAAAGAACAAAATGAGGGGGTTCAGTTTGTCATAAAAATGATGGTTAGTGCTGTAGAAAGAAAGATTAGGACACATTTTAAGTAAGTTCTCTAATACCTTTTTTCTTCTTTTTCATTAAAACATTCTGACAGGCAGACTGAAACATGCACTTTCAGCACCAGCAGCAGACTGCCCGTTAACTCCCTGGTGATCAGTGTTCTAATGAGCAACTAGAGTGCTAACATTCTAAATATATGCCAAAAGTGTGGCACATCTAAACGTTATCTTGATGGGATCGAAGTGGAAAACTGAAAGCATTTTCTGCTGAGGATGCTGCAGTAAATGAGGACATTTGGGAGCTTCATAACAAGTCTCCCAAGATGGCCACCAGAGAAAAAAAGAGCCCAAATATAGCACAAATATCACCCAAATGTATCCCAAGTACAGCCCAATGACAGAAGTGTGCAAAACACTAAATTCTATTTTTTGTTTTGCAGTTTTATATAGCACAGATTTGACCGAAAGGTATTGGAGTGCTTTACGTGAGCATCAGTTACATTACATAAGGACACATTCATTTTGGTTTTCGGTATGGGGAGATTAAGTGATTTGCCCAGAATCACAGGATGTTGAGCTGAATTTGAAACTCGAACCTGGATCCCCAGTTGCAAAGTCCGCAGCTCTGGCCGTAATGCCATATCCTCTCCCTTAAGTGTAAAATATTATCAAGTGATCAACTGGATAAAAAACATAAAGATAGCAAATTATTTAAAAGTGCTTTGTCGTTATTTGAGAACTCAGAAAATATGTCCTCATTTAGTTGTTTAGAGCACTAATCATAATTTCTATGGGAATAAGACCGTCTCATAGAGGAGGGTGCAGAGGCAACAAGTTGACCATGCTGGGCAGGCGGGAGGGGCAGTGGCAACAAACCAATCATGTAGGACAGGCAAGAGAGGCTGTGACAATATAAAAGACCATTGATGGCAGAAGGACTAGGCAGTGGCAATACAACTATACATGCCAACAGACCCGATTCAAGCAGGAGGCTTTATTTTATCTGTCACCTGCCTAAATAAGTCAGTGGGGAAAATCAATTCCCCAGTATTGTTTTCAAAAACTCCCTCTTACCAAGTTCAAAATGTTAGCAAGTAAGGTACATTGGAATATGGAGGGCATGAGGAATGGGGTAGGGACACAGACTTGTATAACAGAAGGCAGGAGGAAGATCGGCAAGGGCACAAAACTGACCTTACAGGGCAGTCATCAGGGATTGCAGCAGCACAATACACCGCAGAGGGCAAGCGGGACGGCAGTGCAGCACAACAGACCATAGAAAGTAATAGGGAGCGGGCAGGGCCATGCACATGGACAACAGAGAACAGAGCGGAAAGAGGCAAGGGAAGCAAGCTGACCATACTGGACTTGTAGGAGGGAAAGTTGCAGCATAACGGACCATGAAGGGCAGGAGGGAGGGGCATGGGCACAACAACAGACCAGACAAGGCCGGAGGGAGGGGATAGGGGTCTGCACATGGAAAACAGAGGGCAGGGGGCAAGGGGGCAGGGCAGGAGAAGCAAGCTGATCATGGGCGGCAGGAGGGATGGACACTGAGAACACAACACACCATGGAGGGCAACAGTGAGACTATAATGGTATACACACAGACAATGGAGGGACAATGGGAGGGGGTCAGGGGCAGCAAGCTGACCACACAGTGCAGGTGAGAGGGGCTTTGGCATCACAGAAGCCCATGCATGGCAAGCGGGAGGGTCAGTGGCAGCATAACGCCATGGTGGGCCAGAGAGAGAGGGGGCAGAGGCATGCACAAAGGACCATGGAGGACAGAAGTGAGGGGTAGGGGCTAGACACAACAAAAGAGGGCAGGTGAAGGGGCTTCACAACAGACCATGCAGGGCAGGCAGGAGGAGCAGTTACAGCACAACAGAGCATGGAGGGCAGAAGGGAGTGGCAGCAAAATTGACATGGAGGACAAGAGGGAGGGGATAGGGGCATGAAACTTGGACAGGCAGGGTGTAGGTGGCAGAGACAGGCGAAAGGCATCTGACCATGCTAGGCAAGTGGGAGGGCAGTGGCAGCTCAATAGAGCACTCAGGAGGAGATAGGCGGGGCAGTGGCAGGTCCATGGAACATGGAGGGCAAAAAGGAGGGAGTAGGGGCATGCACACAGACATCTGAGGGCATGGGGAAGGAGAGTAGGGGAAGCAAGGTAAGCACAGAGGCTAAGTAGGAGGTCATTGATGGGGCATAGAATTAGGCAATGGAGGGCTGGAGGTGTGGGCAGGGACATCAAGCTAAATGTAGGGCAGGGGCAGCACAGCAGGAGGGAGGGGGATGGTGCATGGCCTCGGACAACAGCGAGTAGGGTGGAGGTAGATGGGGCAGCAAGCTAACTGTTCAGGGCAGTCAAGAAGGGCAGTGGCAGAACAAAGGCCACACAGAGCTGTAATGAAGGAGCAGGGGCATGGACTTGGACAATGGATGGCAAGGAGGGGGGGCAAGAGCAGCAAGCTTGGGTAGGGGCAGCACAATGCCAGGCCAGGCCCTGTGTCCAACCCCCCACCATGCATTGAGATGGGCATCTTACATGACAATAAAAAAAATCATAGAAATTCACTGAAACAAACATAGGTTATAGGGACGTTATAGATTAGGAAATAGACAAAAAAAACTCAGAAATTCACCCGAAAAAAACAAAGGTTACAGGGACATTATAGTTAGGCTCAGATTTCACTCATACAAAACCAGTGAAATTCAGCAGTTATAGTTACCTGAGCTAACTATAACTTATGCCCCGACAATGCACTGCTTTGACCTCACATATTACATCATTTGTGAAATGGTCAGTGACATCACTCATTACGTCACTGATGACATCTCAAATGACATAATTAATGACATCATCCAGTGATTGTGAGTGTTTTCTAAAAGTTTATGAGTGTTAAACATATATACTAAAGTACTACAAAAGTTAAATTATTATACTTTAAGTACTACTAATGAGTGATACTATTTCTAACATATATTATGTGAGTGGCTCTGTGACTGTGTATCCATGTGCCAGTAGGTGTGTGAGTGGCTGTATGGGTGAATAAGTGGGTGTATGAGTAAGTGTATGGGTGTGTGAGTGGCTGTGTGACTAGCTGAACTGGTGAGTGAGTGGGTGTGTGAGTGGCTGTATGGGTGAGTGAGTGGCTGTGTGAGTGGATGTATGGGTGAGTGAGTGAGTGTGTGAGTGGCTCTATGGAGGAGTGAGTGTGTGAGTCAGTGTCTGTATTGTGATTGAGGGGATGCAAGCGTGAGTGGCTGTATGGGTAAGTGAGTGGCTGTGTGAGTTGCTGTATGGGTCTGAGTGGATATATGAGTGGCTGTTTCAGTGACTAAGTGGCTGTGTGAGTGACTGTATAGGTGAGTGACTGTATGTGTAAGTGATTGTATGGGTGACTGAGTGGGTGTTTGGTTAACTGATTGGTTGTGTGAGTGGCTATATTGGAGAGTGAATGTCTATGTGAGTGGCTGTATGGATGAGTGATTACACGTGTGAGTGCTTGCATGGGTGTGTCAATGTGAATGTAGGTGGTTATGTGAATGTCTGAGTGGTAGCATGGGATAGTGAGCGGATCTCTTAAGATGCTGTGTAGGTGAGTAAAAGGGTGTGTGAGTGGCTGTATGGGTGAGTGAGTGGCTGTTTGAGTGAGTGTTTGGTTAAGTGAGCTGGTGTGTGACTGGTTGTATTGGAGAGTGAGTGTCTGTGTGAATATCTGTCTGTTTGAGTGAGTGGATGTGTGAGTGCTTGTATGGATTTATTAATGGATATGTAAGTGCTTGTGTAGGTGTGTGAATGCTTGTATAGTTGAGTGAGTGGCTGTGTTGAGAGGCTGTATGGGTGAGTGAGTGGGTGCGTGAGTGGCTGTATAGGTGAATAAGTGGGTGTGTGGGTAGCTGTATGAGTGAGTGTGTGGCTGTATGAGTGGCTGTGTAGATGAGTGACTGGTTGTATGAGTAGGTATATGGGTGAGGGAGTGGAAGTGAGAGTGGCTCTATAAATGAGTGAGTGGTTGTGTGAGTCCTTTTATAAGTCTGTAAATGGGTATGTGAGTGGTTGTGTGAGTGTGTGAGTGGGTGTTTGAGAGGTTTACAAGGGTGTGAGTGGGTATGTGAGTGGTTCTGTGGATGATGTCATCAGTCATGTCATTTGAAAATAATCAGTGATGCCATCAGTGATGTCACTGACCATGTCATGAGTGCTGTAATATGTGAAGTCATAAGCAGTGCATAGCGGGCCGTAAGTTATAGTTAGCTCAGGTAACTATAACTGCTGAATTTCTATAGTTTTGCACATGTAAAATCTTAGCCTAACTATCACGTCCCTGTCACCTTTGTTTTTTTCAGTGAATTTCTAAGGTTTGTTTAATTCTACTTCCTAACTATCACATTCCTGCAACCTTTGTTTTTTTGTGAAAAATTACTTTTGTATATATATATATATATATATATATATATATATATATATATATATATATATATATATATATATATATATATATATATATAATCTACTGGCGGTCGCCAGTAGATAGTTATAGTTAGGACCTATTTTCCATAGGAAATTCACAACATTCTATTTGAAATAACTTTGGTGCCGGTTGTCAAATCTTCGTGAAATTTTCAAAACTCGTGGCCCGCTCCGGTCCGCTCCTATCCTGAAAGTCTTGGGGTGATTCGTCAAGTGGGGGCCGAGAAAAAAGGGTGTCCCAAAACGTGTTTTCTTCATGCAATTTTCCATAGGAACCTTTCATCGCAGCTACAGCCCGAACTGCTGAACGGAATTACACCAAATTTGGCAAAAAGGTAGCCCTTGGTTCAGAGTCGTGCCTTTTGCTTAAATGGTGTAAATCCGTTCAGTAGTTCCTGAGAAATTTGAAAAAGAAAACACATATATATCTGGGCGGAGCCTAACCACACATGTCATCGTGAGATCTGATTGGCTGTCAGCACTTCATCCTGGAATTGCTGGCAGCCATCTTGGGACCAATATAAATGATAGTACCCCATTGAAATGCAATGTAGTGAATCGAAGATTTTGAGGGTTACCAAAAGGAGAACTATAAAGGGTGATAACAGACTTTAGTTACATTAGAATTCATTTGTTGATGGTACCATACTAATTTTAGGAATTGTGGTGTGTTCTAAGGTGATTTTACCCTGTGAAAAATCCTTCTGCTGGGATATCATGAATCATGTTTGAGAGAAAACTATTTTCTCATACTTTTCCCATTGAGGTTTGGAAGGTGATCTAGAAGCTAAAATGAGAGCATATTTTCTGTAAATTCACATTATCTTTCTCAGTCATGTGAGAATGAAGTCTGACATTCTCAGTAAAACATGTACATCCAACAAGGGCAGAGACTGTCAGTTGATTCCTTTGTGTTCTACTGCAGCTTCCCAGAGTGTTCTAAAGAACAACTAGAGTGCTAACAGCCTTACTTATGACAAAAGTATGGCACACCTGAAGCCATCTTGATTGGAATAAACTGGTAACACTTAAAACATTTAATTTAAAAAGGAACAAAATGATGGGGTTCATTTTGTCATAGAAATTATGGTTAGTGCTGTAGAAAGAAAAATTAGGACATGTTTCAAGTGTGATCTCAAATATCTTCCTGTTATATTTCAACAGGAGCAGCCTGTCAGTTGATGCCTTTGTGTTCTACTGCAGCTTCCCAGAGTGTTCTAAAGAACAACTAGAGCACTAACAGTCTTACTTATGACAAAATTATGGCACACCTGAAGCCATCTTGATTGGAATAAACTGGTGACTCTTAAAACATTTAATTTAAAAAGGAACAAAATGAGGTGGTTCATTTTGTCATAGAAATTATGGTTAGTGCTGTAGAAAGAAAAATTAGGACGTTTTAAGTGAGATCTCAAATATCTTCCTGTTATATTTCAACAGGAGCAGCCTGTCAGTTGATGCCTTTGTGTTCTGCTGCAGCTTCCCAGAGTGTTCTAAAGAACAACTAGAGCGCTAACAGTCTTACTTATGACAAAAGTATGGCACACCTGAAGCCATCTTGATTGGAATAAACTGGTAACACTTAAAACATTTAATTTAAAAGGAACAAAATGAGGGGGTTCATTTTGCCATAGAAATTATGGTTAGTGCTGCAGAAAGAAAATTTAGGGCATGTTTTAAGTGAGATCTCAAATCCTCTTCTATTTCATTAGAAAATTCTGACATGCAGACTGAAACAATCACTTTCAATACCAGCAGTAGACTTCCAGTTAACTCCCTGGTGAGCAGTAGCTTTACTACAGTGATCTAATGAACAACTAGAGTGCTAACATTCTGAATTTATGGCAAATGTGTGACACATCTGAATGCCTTCTTGATGGAATCAAAGTAAAAAACTGAAAGCATTTCCTACTGAGGAGACTGCAGTAAATGACGAAATTAGGAAACTTCATAACAAATAAGTCTCCCAAGATGGCCACCAGAGAAAAAAGAGCCCAAATGTAGCACAAATATCACCCAGATGTAGCCCACATATAGCCCAATGACAGAAGTGTGCAAAACACTTTTTATTTTTAGTTTTTCTGCAGTTTTATATAGTGCAAACTGGTCAGGTATTGGAGCGTTACATCTTACTTGGACCCCTTATTGTGTATTTTGCACGAAGTACATGAGATTGATCTTGCGAAACATTGAACTTTACGATTCTGTTAACCTGAAGTTGCTCTGAACCGGGCTTTGTAACACCCGTTTTTACCTACTGGTTTTAATTAATTCTCACTGTATTGTATTAGGAAAGAGGATTTACTGTTTTTATGTACACTTTTATGATCTATGTTTCTAAATCAGATCAAATAAAGTTTAATGAATTCTATGGCAGGACGGAGGCGAGGATTATGCATATCTTTCCTCACTTTATTTGCATAGCAGTTCAAAGAAAACGTAACACAACAATCATTAAACAAAAGACTACACAACCCATGAACCATTAGGGGGTAGTCTCCAAGGCAACTATAGTCCAATCATATCACAGTCCATCGTATATAATATCGTGACGTCCCTTCCGCTTCCTCTTTCTTCACTGCTCGTCAGTTAAGTGCATTCCTTACATTCTTGGCTTAATCTGACGTTGTTGCTGTTTGTATAGCGGTTTCTTGTGCACGTTATTAGCATTATTGCCTTGGTATTGTTTCATATTCCCTGTGCAGCAGGCTCTTGCCCGAGAGTGTTCTCCCCCTCGCAGTTTCTCCCGCTGTGTGCTCTGCGCGCAGTGAGATCCTGTCAGGCGCGTCTGGTCCGAGCGAGGCAGCTCCGTCGAGCGCTCCCGCTGGTCTTTACGCGCGTTTGGGAATCCGGTCACTCCTTTAGTGTCCGCTTGATTCCCGACCAACCCTCGCCTAATTTTGACACCGCTATGCGGTAATTTTCCCACACGGCCACGTTAGTGACCAGCGCCACCTGGTGGTGGTAATTGGTATTGCGCCTCAGTCTATTCTTATAACAGCTTCGGGGAAAGCCCAGCTGTTGGAGCACCGGCGAGGGGGCTGTCTTAAGGATTTTAAGGGCATTTGTTCTGTGCTCACACCCTCTGCTATCATGTCTTCTCCAGAAGACCATTTTTACTCCTCCTACCAGGAAGTGGAGGAGGAATGGCCCCCAACTTCTCCCTCCAGCAGTGGACCAAGCCCTCTCTCTGGCTATTTCTAGGGCGCTGGCTCCTCTTAGGGATCAGGTTGATAAGCTGGCGAAAAGCATCCCTGGGGTGTTCAGTGACCCAGATCTGGTGGTGGCGGGTCCAAGTAGCTCCCAGATGGGGAATAAAAGGGCCGTTAAGCATAACGCGGGGTACTTGGAAGGATTTGATAAACTTACGGAGACCTTCCTCAAGAGTGCGCGAACGCTAAAACATGCACCCTGCCAGGAGGAGGAGGGGCCCGGAGAAAATTGCGACACTGTCACCACTATTGTAGACCCCGACGGCGGGTTTCCCTTAGAAGGAGAGGGTGTATCGGAGGACGATTTCTCCTCCGATGAGGATAAGGACTCGGGGCGTCCCTGGCGTCCAGAGTCCCACTCCTCTCAGTCCCCGGTTGGGGACGGGGTCCACTCGGACATGTTCGAGCCTACCCAAATTTACCATCCTAGGTCGGCAGAGTGGACACCTGACGCCAAAGTGGCAGAGTATGTGGTGGGGAAAATCCATCAACCCCTTGAAAGGGAGGTCAGGAATAGGATGAGGGAGAATGCCCCAGGCCCTCACTGAAGGGGAAGGTGGCACACACACCTGAAATTGATGAGAAACTATGTACCTTTTTCTCCAAGTATATGAGGGATCCCAAGAAAGGAATTGATAGGTCTTGGACGTGGTAGGGCCCTTGACCCAAATTATTCAATTGACGGAGCGTTCCAAAGAGTCAGGATCCCCTTTGTCCACGGATATTGTGGCTGGTTGGGCGCACTACCCTAAACCCTAAAACACTACCCCCTCCACTACCCAAACACCACTGCACTACCCTAAACCCTAAAACACTACCCCCAGCACGACACCCTACACTACCCAAACATAACTGCACTACCCTAAACCCTAAAACACTACCACCAGCACGACTCCCTACACTACCCAAACACCACTGCACTACCCTAAACCCTAAAACCCTACCCCCAGCACAACTCCCTACACTACCCAAACACCACTGCACTACACTAAACCCTAAATATACCCCCAGCATGACCTCCCACACTACACAAACACCACTGCACTACCCTAAACCCTAAAACACTACCCCCAGCATGACCCCCTACACACCCCAAACACCACTGCACTACCCTATACCCTAAAACACGACCCCCTACACTACACAAACACGACTGCACTACCCTAAACCCTAAAACACTACCCACAGCACAACCCCCTACACTACACAAACACCACTGTACTACCCTAAACCCTAAAACACTATCCCCAGCACGACTCCCTACACTACCCAAACACCACTGCACTACCCTAAACCCTAAATCTACCCCCAGCACGACCCCCTACACTACCCAAACACCACTGCACTACCCTAAACCATAAAACACTACCCCCAGCATGACCCCCTACACTACACAAACACCACTGCACTACCCTAAACCCTAAAACACTACCACCAGCATGACCCCCTACACTACTCAAACACCACTGCACTACCCTGAACCCTAAAACACTACCCCAGCACGACCCCCTACACTACCCATACACCACTGCACTACCCTAGACCCTAAAACACTATCTCAGCACAACCCCCTACACTACTGCACTACCCTAAACCCTAAAACACTACCCCTAGCATGACCCCCTACACTACCCAAACACCACTGCACTACCCTAAAACCTAAAACACTACCCCCAGCACGACCCTCTACACCACCCAAACACCACTGCACTTCCCTAAACCCTAGAAAAGAAACCCCCACCCCATGCCCAATCCCCCTTACCTCTCACTCCTCATGGTTCCTCTCTCCTCGTGGTTCCTGCTTCACGTCATCTCTGAGGGGCGGTGCACGTCGTTGTGAGGAAACGGAACAGCCTCTGTTTCCTTACAACGAAATGGATCGTCTACATGTTTTTTAGAACGCATGGTCATTTACCATAAATACCTTTACAACAAAATTCGTTGTAAAGGCATGCGTGGTAAATGACCATGCGTTCTAAAAAATGCGTAGTAATGACTTTCGTGATGTACAACGCATGCGTGGTAATGCATGCGTTGTAATGGTATCGCAAAGTAAAAAGTCGTTGTAACGGCTGTTTACCGATCGAAGCTGGCCCCTGTTCTTCAGTGAGACGTTTATTTGATTAATTAGGAGTAAGGAATGTGGTTTTTTACCGAAAAGTGCATTCCCGGCTGTTGTATTGTGAAAGTGTCCGCATGGCCTGGTTTCACTTCCGGTGAGAGAGTGGAAGAGTCTGTTTGGATCTAAAGGAGTTCTGTTGTTGGACGGGGCCGGCGCGACATGTCATCAGAAAACGTAGCTAATGGAAAGCGTCCTCCCTGAAGTGTGGAGCAGTGCCATGAGAGGTCAACGAGTGTGCGTCCCACCGCAGTATGACCGTACCGCGTGACCCATGTGCCGCCTCCAGGGTACGGGAGGCAGAAGCGGCATCACAGGTCCTCTTGAAGACCGTTGTAGCACTAATTCTACATTTTGGTACTAGGGCATTTTAACTTCGTTGTTCCTGCCAGATACAAAGAGAAGATCCTGTGTTATTCAGTGCCCTCGTTACCTTTTTGTGGGTTGTGGTGCTTGTCACTTCGCTGCCCCGCCGGTGCACACTACTGGGCACCCCACCTCGTGTGCCATCTGCAGGGCCTCTGCCCTCGGATCACTGGTTTTGGTTTCTGGAGTGGCAACATAAACATTTGCTCCCAAAGGACTAGCCTGAACACTTAGGTGAATATCCCCTGCACCAGCATTCCACGGAAATTCTTTCCTAGCTCTCCCACGTCAACGAGCACGGCTCCGCTCGCGACACCGTATGACGTCATCGGAGCCATAAGAGGACCTCATCGGCGCGCTGACGTCAGTTCCACCCATTTTTTCCGTGCCACCGAGGCAAACAGGGGACCGAGACATTTTCACATGTATACATAGTATAATAAATATATATATATTCACTGAAAAAACCATAGGTTTCAGGCACGTTATAGTTAGAAATTAGCATTTAAAAAACCTTAGAAATTCACTGAAAAAACCATAGGTTTCAGGCACGTTATAGTTAGAAATTAGCATTTAAAAAACCTTAGAAATTCACTGAAAAAACATAGGTTTCAGGGGCGTTATAGTTAGTTGGACATTTCACTCGTACAAAACCTTAGAAATTCCCCCGTTATAGTTAGTTCAGCTAACTATAACTCACGCGCCCGCAATGCACTGCTGATGACGTCACATATTACATCACTCATGACATGGTCAGTGACATCACTCATGACATCACTGATGACATCTCAAATGACATCACTGATGACATCACTGATGACATCATCCAGTGAATGTGTGTTTTTCTGAAAATTAAATATGTTTTTTATATGTATATCTCAAGGTCGATGGAAGAATAAATGGGTATATAAGTGTCTAAATGGATGATTTTTTTGTGTAAAATTGATTGTATAACTGACTAAGTGTATCTTAGTGAATACATGGGTTAGTGAGTAATGTTTAAATATGAAAATATCTGTATCAGTCTCTCACTTTGTGTATAAGTGGCTGCATGGGTTGGTGAGTAGCTACATGAGTGTCTATATGGGTTATTAGTTGGTTTTTTGAGTATCAGTATGAGTGTCTGAGTGTCTGTATGGTTCGGTGGGGGTATTACTTAGTGCATAGATGCATGAATGAGTGACTCACTGTTTGTATGTGTTGAAGACAGCATGTGTGCAGGACTGTATAGGTGGATGAGTATGTGTATGGGTGTGTTAGTGAGTGAATGACTGTCTCAATAGTGTCTTTATGAGTAACTACATATGTTTTAAACTAGTATATGTGAGTATTGGTGTATATAAGTGAGTATATGTGAGAATGAGAGATTGGAAGAGTTCCTGTACAAATATAGTAGGTGTTTCTATAAGTGATTGTTTAAGAGATTAAGTATGTGTAAGTTTCTGTAGAAGTAAGTGTGGTAGTGTGTGTATAACTGTATATGCAAGTAAATGGATGTTTGATACTTTGTTTGCATATGTGACTATGTGTGTGAGTAACTCTATGGATGAGTGGCGGTGTGTAACAGGATGTATAGGTGTATGAGTACATATGATGAGTGAGTACATGTATGAGTGACTGTATAGGGACTGTTGGTGAATGAGTGGATGTGTGTGTAGATCTTGGAATTACTGAATAGGTGTGTTGTAACTGGTATTGGTATGTCCATTGTTTTGAAAATGTTAGTTTGTATTTTTGAGTGTGTGTATCAAAGGTTATATTAGGGTGAGAGGAGGTCTGCCACTCTATCACAAGGATGATGTCATCAGTGATGTCAACAGTGATGTCATTTGAGATATCATCAGTGATGTCATGAGTGATGTCACTGACCATGTCATGAGTGATGTAATATGTGATGTCATCAGCAGTGCATTATGGGCGCACGAGTTATAGTTAGCTGAACTAACTATAACGGGGGAATTTCTATGGTTTTGTACGAGTGAAATGTCCAACTAACTATAACGCCCCTGAAACCTATGGTTTTTTCAGTGAATATATATATATATATATATATATATATATATATATATATATATATATATATATATATATATATATAAATTGAAGTACTTCCGAGGGATCGGAAACCGTGAACCGCCGCAAAACCAAAGGAAGCAGAGGTACTGCTGTCAATGAACAGTCCAGTCTATTACAAGGTACTGCGTGAATGTTCTCCAAGTGAACAATGGTCAGGTGGGCTTCTGCCAATGGGAAGGGAGGAGCACATTTAAAGTGAGACAGCACAAGAAACCCGTAGCACCTGAGGCATTAGGAAAAAGGCTCATCTCCGAAACGCGTCATGCCAAAGTGAAAATAAACAGCTTCTTGGAGTCCCTCTGTGTCCCCTTGTCTGCTTTCAAAGGAGGAGATGGTGTGAAATATGTTGCGTGTAGCCAGTGACATGCAGGGGACCCTTTCAACAAGCGTTCATGGTTAACAGTGGCAAAAGCAAATTGAAGTACTTCTGAGGGATCGGAAACAGTCAAACGCCGCAAAACCAAAGGAAGCAGAGGTACTGCTGTCAATGAACAGTCCATGACTGTATGGAGAGACATGGTCACTGCATCGACGTCTCCAGGTATGCTACCATTTGGAAATTGTGGCTGGAAGTAGGGGCCAAGTCTGTTTGTCTGCCAGAAACAACGCTGCGGTTCTTGAAATATGACTACGCTTTTAAAACAGCCTGAAACTCACCTTGAGTAACTTTAAAATTAGGGCTGCAGGAGACGTTCTTCCGTGTGAAAAACAATATGCATGATGGGACTTGCAGTCTATTACAAGGTACTGCGTGAATGTTCTCCAAGTGAACAATGGTCAGGTGTGCTTCTGCCAATGGGAAGGGAGGAGCACATTTAAAGTGAGACAGGACAAGAAACCCGTAGCACCCGAGGCATTAGGAAAAAGGCTTATCGCCGAAACGCGTCATGCCAAAGTGAAAATAAACAGCTTCTTGGAGCCCCGCTGTGTCCCCTTGTCTGCTTTCAAAGGAGGAGATGGTGTGAAATATGTTGCGTGTAGCCAGTGACACGCAGGGGACCCTTTCAACAAGCGTTCATGGTTAACAGTGGCAAAAGCAAATTGAAGTACTTCCGAGGGATCGGAAACCGTGAACCCATGCAAAACCAAAGGAAGCAGAGGTACTGCTGTCAATGAACAGTCCATGACTGCATGGAGAGACGTGGTCACTGCATCGACGTCTCCAGGTATGCTACCATTTGGAAATTGTGGCTGGAAGTAGGGGCCAAGTCTGTTTGTCCGCCAGAAACAACGCTGCGGTTTTTGAAATATGACTACGCTTTTAAAACAGCCTGAAATCACCTTGAGTAACTTTAAAATTAGGGCTGCAGGACACGTTCTTCCGTGTGAAAAACAATATGCATAATGGGACTTGCAGTCTATTACAAGGTACTGCGTGAATGTTCTCCAAGTGAACAATGGTCAGGTGTGCTTCTGCCAATGGGAAGGGAGGAGCACATTTAAAGTGAGACAGCACAAGAAACCCGTTACACCCGAGGCATTAGGAAAAAGGCTTATCGCCGAAACGCGTCATGCCAAAGTGAAAATAAACAGCTTCTTGGAGCCCCACTGTGTCCCATTGTCTGCTTTCAAAGGAGGAGATGGTGTGAAATAAATATATAATTTCCAGGATCGCCACAGAAAAAAGCTGCTCACTTTCGTGACTGGAGCCGCTACTCGCGGAGGTGATTCCGCGTTCTATTCGAAAACCTCCAGAAGGAATCATAGCACTCTCTGGAGTATATTTTCCAAATGCTTTATATATATATATATGTATGTATATATTCAAACTTTAATCCTTATACATATACTTCGAAACGAAGCAGGCACGGACTCCAGTAAGGTGTGAAAGTTAATTTATTGAATGTTGTCCATTTGATATAAAGAGGCCACTGCCTCGTCCATGACGCATTTCGACCGCCCACACGCGGTCTTGATCACATGTATATGTGTATATATACGTTCACTGAAAAAACAATGGTTAAAGTCACTTTATAGTTAGGTGAAGATGACAGTTATAAAATACTGTTTTAAATGTACAAAACCACTGACATTCACCAGTTATAGTTATTTCAAGTAACTATAACTGGAGCCCTAAGGTAACTATAACTTGCACCCTCACCATGCACAGTTTTCTCATCAATAATTTCATTGCAAATGTTGCAGTGATGTTATCAATTATGTCGGAAAAGATTTCATAAGTGATGTAATCTGTGGGGTAATTAGCAGTGCATGGTGAGGGTGTGAATTATAGTTACCTTAGGACAGAAGTGAGCAATTTCTAGAAAAAATAATTTTGTGGACATGATATATAGATGATTATTCATCATTTGGAATTGTACTACAGAGAAGCTCAATACCTACTTTATTAGTCTGAATGACAATGTGTGGGGTCTCAAGTTCACTTACAATAGATGAAGAAAAAATCAACTTTCTTGATGTAACAATCTATGTACAAGATGAAAAACTGGAAACTACATTATGCTGACACCAACAAACTCTATCCTGCAGGGAATAAGCTTTCATCCTAAACCTTTACCGAAAAGTGCGCCCTTTGGAAAATTCCTAAGATTAAGGAGAAACTGTTAAAATACTCAGGATTTTGAAACCAGATGTGAAGATAAAAAACTATGGGGCATATTTACAAGAATTTAACGCCGCCGTAGCATCAATTTTTTGACGTTACGTCGGCTTTTTTTATCGCCCTATTTACAATTTGGCGCTAACGCCAGTTAGCATCAATTTTTTAGCGCAAACGTGAATGTTTCACATCGCCACTTCTCTTAGTGAGACTTACCGAAAATAAGATGCAAGATAGGCGCTCCCGCGTAAAAACTCCAGCAAAACACACAACGCAATATTTACAATAATTTCCTTGTATGTCGCAAAACCAACAAAACTACCTCTAAGTCCAATTAGAATCTGTTTTTTAAGGAAAGAAATTACCTGGTCTTAAAATTGGTGCAAACACTTGGGGCCACATATAAGATGTTTGGGTGCTGGAAAGCGCTGCAAGGAATATTGCTGCTGTGCCCTACGCCAAAACAAAAGGTCAGGAATGTGCCCTATCAATAAGATAGGGTGCATTCCTGGGCCCCATTCATGAAAAGTGTTGCATCTCTGTGATAAGACAGCGATTGGACACTTTTTACTGCGCCCTCCTTGCGACACCATGGATGCGCCGTATTTACTGTGTGGTGCTCCATGTCGCAATCAATGACAGATACGTCTGGAATCTTGACGTATCTGTCTGCGCTAAAGTCACGCATTGCTGCAGTTGTGTTGCAAGCATGACGCAACTCCAGCAATGCATGGGACAAGCCTATTCCTATGGTACTGCGTCACCCTTACGCCTGCCATGAGGCAGGCGTGAGGTATTGACGCAGTGGTGTCCTAGAACTGTCGCAGTGAAATCTGACAGATTTCACTGCACCACTCCTACGAGGCTTTGTTGCGAGGGAACGCCCACCCTGCATACATCATACCTGACGCAGGTATAATGTGGTGCAGAGCTTTACAAGGTCACGCATATGCCTAGATGCATCACTTTGTAAATACGGCGCAATGTGGTGTGAAATTCACGCTGCAAGTACATCAAGAAAATTACGCACCAGCGGCGTTAAACTGTCGCAAGGGGCTCATGAATAAGCCCCCCTGTCTTTTTCCCCTACGTTGGCGCACAATGGCTGCTATGCACCAACGCAGGCACCCTTGCGCCATGGTGTAAGGGTGACTGTGTTGCGAAGTTGATTGATGTTGTGCAGGACGGGACACCTAGCTGCACAAAACCTATCAATCTAGGATTTTTCCTCTTTCTCTGTGTGCTACAGAATGCTGCACACACAGAAAAAGTGAAAAAAAAGGAAAAATGAAAGCATTTATCCTTGTAGCGCCTCCCAAATGCCACCCTTGGGGTGTTATTAGATTAAGATGCATTCCAAAGGTTTACGGTTTCTCGTAAACCTGGGAATGCTTCAGATTCCATTGGTTTGGCATGGGAACTCCCACATCAACACCCATTGAATGCTGCTTTCACAATGTTTATTGCGTGAAAGGGGCACATATATACAAGAACTCAAAAGGAGGGACTATGGGCTTTTTCTGAGGTCCAGCATACATGCCCCAACATAGTAAATTCAAAAAGGTATGCAGTTCCTTGCTGGTTCGGAGGGACAGGTGGACTAGGTGGTCATAAGTCCTCACTGGTTACAGGGGGAACGAGGATTCCTCCTGTTGGACGTAGGGCCCTCACACACCCTGCTGGGTGTCATGCTTCATCATAGGGCTTGCTACTCGTCAGGTCGGACCTGCAATACCTGATGGGCTCCCTATGAGGGGCTCTTTGGCGGAGATCTTTTATTCCAATTGGCCTTTTGGTGCCATGGGGTTGAGGGGCCTAAATGTGTAGATGTAAGGAGTAAAGGTGAATGAACCAAGGGAAGTTAAAACAGGAATTGGAAGTACCAGAGAAAACAATTTTAATCAGTAGGGCTTCCAACCTGATTAAAAAACAAGGTGGCACACTACTGAAGTAATGTTTCAGAATTAAGCGCTCTATCAAGTGGCCAACATGTATCTCGCCTAATTGTCCTATGATCTAGCGTTGATTCGTCAGGACCAGTATAAGTGAATCTATCTACACGACAGGTGGTTGTCTGGTGAAGTGTCCTTGATAAGCCACCTAACCAACATACAGTGTGGTACCTGTAATTGGAAGACCAACCTAATGAGATAAAAACAAGTATTAGACAGCGAAGTTCATTAATGCAGTCCAATACAAAGCACATGTGTCCCCTTTAAAACCTACATGCTCAAGGCACACAGTGGTGAGAATTAAAACAATTATGTTACAAAGTGAGAGCCACGTGAGTGTCACACACTATTGTAATATACTGGCTCCTAAAAAGGGTGTGGTGGAACACCCATCACGGTAGCAGAACAAAACAAACTCACCCAATTTGGGTCAGTAACTAACAGCATCGACTCCCGTCAGGATTTAACACTTGGAAATCCCTAGTGTACTGGGTGGAGTCACAAAGGAAGGAGATGTAAGACCCACTTCGTAAGAAAACTTATGAGGACGAAGCATGGGAGAAAAGGTAAAAGACATAACAAGCGCCTCTGAAGTATGAGGCCACAAACTCAAGACTTAGCAAGTGCCTCAAATGTATGGGGCCACAAACTCAAGGCCACTTTGTAAAGATACTTATGAGGACGTAATATAGGAAATGAGGTATGGGACATCACAAGCGCCTCTAAGGTATGAGGCCACAAACTCGAGGGAAAGGAAAATAAAGCATGGCAATAGCTGTGTGGATCTTTAGTGTGTACTCACGTTTGCTGAGTCGCAACACAGTCGGCAGTCCTACCCACTCACTGCCAGGGACCGGGAGGTAATGAGCTCGTGTGTCGGAGCTCCTAAATGCTTCCGGCAGATCGGCGCGAGTGGGTGGGGTGACCAATTAGTGAAGGTTGTGGCACAAGAGTGTCAACCCTGATTCCTATGGCAAGAATGGCCGCCAACTAGGGCGAATGGAGTGTAAACCGCCACCATCTTGTGGAGGCTAAGTGTGGTTGATAGGTTATAATGGGAAGATTGCTGGTAGCAGACGGTGTTCGTGGTCCACTCATGCCGACATAATTTATCATAATAATGTGAAAAGTGTCGCGCATCATATTTAAAGTGGCCATATATATGAAAATGAGCCCAGATCCCAGAGAAGTGTTGCATCTTATATTTAGAATGGCATGGGTATCTGAATGTGTGAAAAAGGGACCAGATCCCAGTAGGGGTTGCATGGTAGAAAACTTAGAAAACGAGTTGGCAAGGTGTGTACTAATGTCTCTATGGGGCATAGTGTGTGACTCTGTCAAGGATGGTCCACCCATCATAGCACATGGTGTAAACAACTTGGCAGTGCAAAGGTGTAATGCACGTTGGTTGCAATCTTTAGAAGTCAAAACTAAATGTTGTGAACGATGCACAGTTCTAGGTTATTACATGGGTAAAGACCGTGGAAGGATCTCAGAGGTATGGTAAGCTCAATTGCTCAGAGGATGTGATAACCCATTTAGTTACATCAAATGAGTTTAATGGGTTGATGAGTGTGTGTAGTCAGACAAGAAATCCAGGACGTGTAGTGATATAAGTTACTACGGGACTGTAGTATCCCAGGTTATTTTATCTATTGAGTTCACTCCATGGAATATCCACATTCAACCCCTGCTTATTAGTTGAAAGGCGATACAATGTGTGATTTTCGTTAATCTGCTCTCATGCTTTGCTCGTGATGAAACCTGTAAGTGTATGTCACTGAAGTTAATGAATGTTCATTGTATGTAGAGACCTTTTAGTGTACTGATGGTTACTGTCTCCTCTTGTTATTTCCAGTGCATTGCGTCATCCCAAAACGAGAGGTTCTGGTCCAGTGCACATCTACCTCGCAAACGTAGAAGGTCTCAGAAGTGACAAATCCTGTTATGCAGTGTCGCTCAGCCACTCAGTAGATCCAATATCACAAGACTCTAGCTTGTTACTTTGTCCTAGCGCCCCTTCCCCTTGGGGGCCATCCACCTCTTTTAGCCTACGTGATATGGTTTATTCTATAATAAGTCATTGAGTGCCAATTTTCCTCATGCTATTTCATGTAGTGCTTTGTAATTGCATATGATGGGGCATTATATTCTACTGCCCCAGTGTGTTTCAAGATTCTTTTTATAAGGGTGCAGGTTGTACTCCCAACATATTTGAGACCGTACATACATTTCAAAATATGCACTGCAAAAGATGTTTCACATGTAATTCTATGATTTATCCTGATGATGTGACTGTTCTTACCCTTGATTTGTTTTGTGCTCTTCCCAATTTTACATGCTTTACATGCTGCACAGTTGACGAAACCATTACCCATTTCCTCCAACCACATCATTCATGTCTTAGTTTGAAAATGACTCCTGACTTATTTCTCCTTCAAAGAAGATGTTGTTCCATAATGAGACTCCAATGTTTTTCAAAGATCTTCCAAATTTCGTTGCTTTCTTTACAGTAAGTTAGAATTAGTCTTATCCCCTTGTTGACAGATTAATTAATTCCATGATCCATTTTTGTAATGAGAGTATCCATCCTTTTTTTTGGTTTTGATCTTTCATACCCCTTCTGAATGATAGTATTCTGGTATCTTGGTATGGTTTTTTAAACATAGGGGTATATTTGCAAGAATTGCCACTAAGCAAGTTTGACGTTGCTTAGCACCAATTTTTTTAACACTGTCTATCGCCGAAAACTATCGCCATACAATACGTCGCTACATGGTGATAGGATCAGCTAGCCATGGCGAAAACTGCCGCTAACACAAGCATCAAGGCGATAACATTTTTTACTTTAGCAAGAGAAAAGTGACGAAAGGCCAATTAGCGGCAAAAAAATTCACTTTTCAGCATCTAGAGGCCAAAAATAAAAATAGCCTATAAATCCACCTCTAATGAAAAAATAAACATAAAAACAATGGAATGCAGAATGGAGCAGCCAGGGCCAAGTACAGCACAGGTCAAGAACCCCCCCAAACGCCCCAACAGCCAGGATGCCCAGCCAGAGTCCCAAGGGAAGAGGAAATCCAGAATCAGGTCCTCCTCTATGAAAATTGGTGCATCGCTGAGGAAAAACAGTGATGCAGCACTTTTCATAGTGCCATCCTTCCGACACCATGGCGGCTGATGCCTGGAAACGCGGAGAGTCCCCAGGGTCCGGAGGCCCAGCTGGGCCTGCGTCTGAGACCCGGAGTGAGAGGTGCCAGTGCTGGGGGGTTGCTGCGGCCTGATGGTGGCGGCGGTCCGTGTTATGCGCAAGTCTGTGGGCCGTGGCAGTAGACATTGAGGCGTCGGTGATCGCCCTTACCTGGTGGCATAGTCTGGCAGGTAGCATGGAAACACGTTGCTGACCTGTTTGAGGAGACCGGCTGGTGCCCCTTGGAGATGTGATCGATAGAGCGCTCCTGCGCACTGACGTGGGGAGGTCTGCATTGCATAACACACGCCACCACTGCACCGGGGTGCACGGAGGAGAATGCCAATGGGGGCATGCGCCTCTCTGCATCACAGTCCGGCTGATGTTGCACTGGCGGGACGCTGTGGAGGGTGAGGCCCCTGAGCTGCGTCAAACTTGAGTGGCGGGAGCGCCGCAACTTCATGCCTAAGGGGGCCAGTTGCATCACCTGCATCAGGAGGTTCCCCAGTGGACTTGGCGGCGACTGCTGTACCCAGGATTGTGAAAACCGGCCTTGCTGAGGCTCCTGCTGACTGAGTCACAGATTTGGAGAGAGTGCGGCAGATTGATACCCAGTGTCCATGTCCAGGTGAGGAGAAGGTAGGATAGGGAGCGGAGCAGGCCTGGGGGTCGACTCGGGCCCAGCCCTAGCGCCTGTGGGGGGCACACACCGTGCGCTGAGCAATCCCTGCACTGCGGCAGACCTACATCGCCAAGAGCACTGCACAAGACTGGTGGGGGACTCCACTAATAGGCTGTAGTCGCTGATATCGGCTGTTGATGGTGGTGGGTGCCAGGGGCACAGGGGTCGTTTAGGCACCGGTCCTTGGGCACTCTGCCTGATATGTCGTCACTCACTGGGACACAGGGGAACAGGGAATCTGGTTGCCACTGTTAGCTCGGAGGAGGCAACCGGGTTGTGCTGCCTTTCCTCGTCCCCGGGTAGTGAGATCTTGCGTGTAATGGGGATTTCCAACAGTGCTGCCCGAACAAAGATTCCTTGCTAGAATACACCTGACTGGAGGGGAGTGGCCAGCTGGCCACACTAAAAAGCACTGAATGTCATACATAGTGCCTGGGCGTCTGGCATGACGATGTCCAACCTGCTGAAGGGGGCGGTGTTGACATTTGGCTGCTCCTCCGTGTTGGTGAACCGAGCGACTTGGGTTCGCTGTCCGGCGGGGCAGGTAACAGAGGACACCCTGGACTCCAAACTTGACTCTGTACTCGCAGTGGGTGCCTCCCTCGAACAAACGTGCACTTCCTTTGAGGTCCACATAGACAAAATCACAGTCGACTTCACCCTGGAGCATGCAGATTATCACAAGCTGACTTACAAGGTACAATACATTGAGCAACAACTGGCCAAAGTCCCCCTGATTACCCTGAGCGCAACATTGGAGGTGCAGCAGGTAATGACACATGTGAAGTCACTGGAAAGAACAGAAGAGGATGTGGAGGGCTGCTCCAGGCATAACAACGTAAGGGTGTGGGGTTTGCCCGAGGGAATATAAGGGGCTGATGCAGTGGCATATACTGAGACATGGTTGCGTGACCTACTGCCAGCAGGTGCACTCTCCTCATTCTTTGTTGTGGAGCGGGCCCATCGAGTGCAGGTGACCCGTCCGCTGCTGCAGACAGATCCTAGGCCCTTTCGTAACACAGATTGCGCTCCCAGGGATAAATTCGGAACAAATGTTGGAGTTACTTACACACCCATGGTTACACTTAGAACACAAATTGGAGTTACTTGCACTCCCAAGGATACACTCGGCACAAAGGTTGGAGTTACTTGCACTGCCAAGGACACACTCAGCAGAAACGTTGGGGTTACTTGCACCCTAAGGATACACTCGGAACACAGGTTGGAGTTACTTGCACTCCTAAGGATACACTCGTATTAGAGGGTGGTGTACAAGGTTGATGCATATATCAAAGACTCTGAAGTGCATTCTCTTGGCACTACTGTTCATCAGAGAAACACAGAGCTAAAGTCTTTAATCCTTGTGCAGTGACAGTTTTAGTGCCAAAGTTGTAGGAAGGTTGCGGAGAATAAACACACAAGAAGTGCTGGACTAAGTCACACAGAGGGAATGGAGGACAAGTCTTTAGTCTTTAAAGACGTGGATACTTGGTCCTGCTTACTACTATAGGAGGATTAGTGCGCACTAGCCTGATATCAAGTACATAACCTAGTTCTTCCACTTGACTGAGCTTCGAAGAAGATCTCGATGCTTTGACTCAGAGAGTTGCGGGGTGTCCTGAGTAGCTGTCCAGGAGGGAGAGAGGAGGAAGATGTCAATGGAGCTGGAGCCATGGGAACCACTGGTTCAGATGGACTTAAAGGAGACTGCAGCGCTTTTTGGTTCTGGAAGGATTCTTCAGGTGAGTGGGGAGTGAAGTTTGTTTTGCAGGGAGCGAGGCCAAGCCACGATTCGGGGTTGGTCAGGGTTTATATACCCTCTCAAAGGCTCAATGGATGTAGCATGATCACTTGCGGCACGTGGGGCACATGGCCGTCTGGAAGGTTCTTGAACCTTGGAGAAAACACATTATAGTACAGTCTCTTTGACCTTACAGAATGGGCAGGTGCAACATGATTCTCGCAACCAAATAACAGAAATTGAATGTGTTGTTTTCGCTCGAACGTGCATAATGGATAACAACACCAAGGCCCAAGTAACAGTGGGAGCAAGGCTTGCCATTGGCTCATGGAATTCTGGGGAAGCCTGCAGTGGTTCAATGGAAAACCACACCAAGGCCCTAGTAACAGCGGGTGCAGATAATCTAATGGCTCACAGGTTTTGGGGAACGCTTGCAGGAATTCAAGCGTAATTTAATTACGTGTCTTGGGGAACATCAGTCATGGTATCACAGCGTGCCATAGATCGCCACATGGGTAATACAATGTGAGGTCTGCGCGCTAGGCCACTGCGCACAGGAAGGGGTTGTGACAGAAAGGGCGCAGGAGGGAATTGTGATATTCCAGTCCTTTAACAGCAGGAGCTTTCCTCTCTTTCTGAAGTCCTGTCTTTGGTTCAGCAGGTACCGTCTTCCTTGGTGCAGACTTTCTTTCTGAGGTCCACCAGGTCAGCAGGTGCAGTCCTTCTTCTGGTCTTTCCGGGTCCAGTAGTGTTCTGAGGCTGGTATGCAGCGGTGCCACGATTATGCCAGTCTCGAGTTTGTGGGTGGAAAGGACTTACTAACCAATAAGGATAAAACTCCCATAGGCAACCCTACCCATTCTTGCATCACTTCCTGAAGGATTGGCACTAAACAATCCCACAGTGCACACTACATCCAAGATGTGAGAACCTTTCCTCCTTTGCTCAGAGCTATGGGCACACCCCTTAGGTATGTCCAGTATAAGGAGCCACTCCTCCTAGAAAACCGGTTCTGCAACAGATTTTCCCCCTCTGGAAGAAATTCCAGCCTGTCTACTTACAGAAGGAGGTTGCAGGAAAAAGTATGACTTGCATTTGCCTCTGATAGAAGGCTGACCCTTTGGCACTCAGCCATCTGCAGCCACATCCCTCTGGCATCCTGTCTAGAGAAGGTGACACCTGCTTCCACTAACAGGGTTTTGTTCCCCTTTCCTGGGAGCCATTCACACCTCCTGGAAGGAGGGCAACGGGCTATCTCAGATGACAACTGCCGTAGTTAAGCAGAAATAGCTCCTAGAAACTTTGGACAAGAAAGTGGTGACTTTCCAAAGTCACCATTATATGAAAATTTTCCCTAAATCTGACTTTAGCAATATTTCAGATGTAAAGTAACAATTAATTTGATAGCTTAAAAATCTATTTTTGGTGTTCCCAAATGGAAGTTAGAACTTAACAGTTGGTAACCCCATGTTAGTCAATGGAAATGCCAATCTTACTACAGTGAAAAAGACAAACATAAAACATAAAAGAAACATGTCCTTCTTTTTAATATACCGCACCATGCTTTACGCGCTTTTAAGGTCTACCTTAGGGGTGACTCTTAAATATTAAAAGGGAAGTTTTTGGACTCAGCAAAAAGGGTTATTTTGCCATGTGTGTGGAAATTTAAAAGCTGCCCAACTAGGATGCAGTGGCAGAACTAGAGCCATGTTTTCCACTTGCTACGGCAGTGAATGCATAATAAGTGCTGCAGTCCACTAGTGATGTGTAACTTATATGCTCTGGGTACACTGTGTACCGTACACTAGGGACTTATAGGTGAGATAAATATGCCAATTTGTTATTAGCCAATTGCACATCTATCTGAGTAGTTAGAGCACATGCACTGTGGTCTTGCCAGCATGGCCCAGTGCACTTCAGAGTCGTAAAGCCAGCAGCATCAGTCCAAATACTTTTTTTGGGGGGAGGGAGGATCTTAAAAAAAGAGGCATTTACTTACACACTGACATTTCGGCAACTGAAACATAAATAATATCTATTTCAGTCTCTGACTTTATCCCACTCTCTTCTGTGACAAAGGTACCTACTGTATTTTTGAGTACAAACTCTTTGTATCTGATATATCTGATATATATCCCAGGTTATCTTTTCTAAAACTGTTATATAATAAACACTAATTAGCATTATATAGTTCTCACTGATACCAATTAATCACTTCCCTTACCCTAACACTACCTTAAACACAATCTATGCATCATTACTATTTCAAGAGTCTTAAATAGCGAAGTGGATCCTTTCCATTTGTAGCATAAAAATGTGATCCAAATTGTGAAAATTAAAAATAGTTCTATACTCCTAAAAGGTACACTCAGAATCAGTATTTCAAATTATTAAGTTTGTATCCAACACACACATTCTTAGAATACTTCTTGGCATTTTGCTTCAGTTTCTAAACATATAAAATTATTATTCAATTTTTTCTTATTGTCTAGGGTGTATTCCTTCCTTGTTGTCCTGAGGAAGACCCAGTTCCAAAGCATACATGGGTCGAAATATCAACAACTAATTAAGTTATGAGCTTGATGTAGAGCGATTGTTATGGAGCTAAACAAGGAATTGACAACTTGACCCATTTGACAAACTTTGTATATAACTGTTAACAGGCTCTTATTGATGTAGTATATGTAGTACATTTGTCTTTTGTTTTGACCTCACTTTCACGAGTACTGCGCTCAGATCATCTTGTGTATCACCCTTATATATCATGTTGTTATCTTGGAATTCTTAAATAAAGTTTTGTTTTTGGCTAATTGCTGTGCTGTTGTAAGTCACTATATAACCTATTTAAAGGGGATTCTTTGACACCTTATAAAAAAAACTGTTTTGGTGTTAATACATCTTCCTAACAGAGTCATTCTGGAATTGTACATGTAATAGACCCAAATGAGGGTTACCGGTCCAAATGTGCATATTGATCAGTTTCCGGTAGACAGTCCTGGAAGCAGCAGCAAAGTATCTTGATTGCCCTGCAAGGAGGCTTTGAATCATGATGAAACTTATTCTCAAAACTGCTGACATTTTCTAACAACGTGAGAGTTCAGCTGACTTACAGAAACTGTAGCTTACATTTGGGCATCAATGTGTAGTGTGTCCTCCAGAGACAAAAATCCCTTTGCTAAATAACACCAATGTTCCAGGACAATTGCAAGCTGTTCCTTCACACTCAGGGCCCATGAGTTTACAGTACTGTGCTCACATGCTCACAGAGCACAAGGAGGTGAGCCTAAGCCATAGATTATGACATTGTAGCAGTAGTGAGGCTGAATTGCCCCAGGAATTGATGATAATCGCAGGTCAAAGGCAGTGATCAACATCAATTTCCACAAGCATTAATGAGCCTCAGTACTGCAACACAGGATACATGTGTCAGTTGTCCTGTGAAAAGCAAAATTAACAAAAGCTGGCATCTTCCATAGAGAGACAGAGGTTTGTCAGAGACCAATTTCTTCACTTACTGGGCAAGACAAGGAGGCACCAACAACCCTCACAGTCCTTGGGAAAGGACAAGAAGGAGGATGAGATTTATTCCTGGGGAAATGTGATCTACATACTCTAAAAAAGTTAAATATTCAGTTGGGCCTGAAGTTAAGAAAGGGCGCTGTATAATTTAGGTTGAATTATTCTGCCATACTGCCCAGAATTCTCTGTGTCCCCCTCAGACACTTGTCACCAAACTGGTTCAAGAATACATAGGCCAGTCTTGCATATGCAGACTGGAGCGCGGCATCTGTGTTACACGTTGTTAGAAATGGGGATCTCTAGTTGGCAGAGGTAGGTACCTTTGTCCAAATAGGGACCCTTGCTTCTAGTCAGGGTAAGGGGATACACTTCTAAAATAACCCCAGCTCACCCCCTTGGTAGCTTGGCACGAGCAGACAGGCTTATCTCAGAGGCAGTGTGTAAAGCATTTGTGAACACATACAGTAATACAGTGAAAACACTACAAATGGACACCACTCCAGTTTAGAAAAATAAGTAATATTTATCTAAACCAAAACAAGACCAAACGGCAAAAATCTACTATACAGTAATAAGAATATGACTTTCAGATGGTAGGAATAGTTCAGTACAAAGCAAATTGCAGATGCGACACTTTTCTCACAAAGTACCTGGGATGCGTCACACAAAGAAACAATACGGGTCGCAGGGAAGGTGATGCGTTGGTTCCTTACATGCAGGGAAAGTGATGCGTCGGTTCCTTGCTCGGGGCGAGGTGATGCGTTGGTTCCTTACTGCAGAGCAGAGGAGGTGACGCGTTGATTCCTTACCGGAGAGGAGTTGATGCGTCGGTTTCTTACTGCTTGGGGAGGTGATGTGTCGGTTTCTTACTGCATCCCCCAACGATGCGACAAACTTGGCGCCTCGATGCGATGCGATGATCCGGAACGATGCGTGAACTCTTGCAGCCGCACAGCAGGCCTTGCATCGAAATCGGTGCAGTGATCTCAGACTTCGGAGATAGGTGCACTCGATGCGGCGTGCGGCAATTTCTCGAGCGGCGGGCAGGCGCTGAGGGATTTCTTCAGCGATGCGTCAGAAACAGGTGTGGAATGCTTCTCATTTCTCAAAGTTGCTTTACTTTTCCAGCTCCCAGCGGAAAACAGTCTATAGAGGTCCAAAACAACAGCAGGCACCTCTTTGCAAGTCAGAACTCCCAGCAAGGCAGTTCAGGGGAGCTGGTGGTGAAGTCTTTGTGTCCCTGAGACTTCAGAACAGGAGGCAAGCTCAGTTTCAAGCCCTTGGTGATCTTCTTCAAGCAGGGGACACAGCAAACAGCAAAGTCCTTTTCTCCTTTCCTTGGCAGCAAGTAGCCACTGCTGGCCAACCCCAGACAGCAAACAGCACAGGGGCAGTATTCCTCCTCAGCTTCTCCGGCTCTTCTCCTGGGCAAAGGTTCCTCTTGATTCCCAGATTTTAAATGATCTAAAGTTCTGAGGTCTGGGCGCCAATATTGATTCTACAAAATCCTTTGTTCTCTGGTGGCAGAGAAGCCCTGTGCTTGGTCACAACTGGTTCTGTCCTCTCTGCTGCAGCTTCCTGGCAGGAGGTGGAGACAGCATGTCCTTGGCAGACCAGGCCCATTCAGGTGAAAGGAAATCTCCTCCCCCTGCTCTAAATGCAGCCCAGGTCTATTCAGCCCAGCCCTGACTCATCAGGCTCTCTGGAGCCACTGCTCCTCCCCAGCCCCTGTCATCCAAAAGCCAGACAAGCAATACACAAACCTAGCAGAGGCACACTGGATGGCTAAGCAAGAGAATACCTACTTTCTAAAAGTGGTATTTTCAAACACAGAATGTAAAGATCACCCTCACTAAAATATGCATTTTAACATTTTGAGTTCAAGCATACTAAACTTTATTCTCCTTCCTTGTTCCCAGGGGCAGTTATGTTTATAAGATGTTATAAACAAACTCCCCATTCTGTCCTATGGGAACATGTAGACTTGCAACAGGGAAAAACAAAATTGGCAGTAATTCACTATCAAGGTATTTTAAACACACACCAGGGCACGTCCTACCTTTAACATACACTGCACCCTGCCCACAGGGGTACCTTGGGCCTACCTTAGGGTGACTGACATGTAAGAAAAGGGAAGGGTAGGGCCTGGCAAGTGGGTGCACTTTCCAAGTCCACATGGCAGTACCAGACTGCACACAGGCTCTGCAATGGCAGGCCAGAGTTACATTTACAGGCTGCTTCTGTGGGTGGCACAATCAGTGCTGCAAGCCCACTAGCAGCATTTGATTTACAGGCTCTGTGCACACACGGTGCACTGTACTAGGGACTGACTAGTAAATCAAATAGCTAATCATGGAAACACCAGTCCATAACAATATTATACAAAGGGAGCACTTGCACTTTGGCACTGAACAGCAGTGGCAAAGTGCCCAAAGCATCTAGACTAGCAAAACGGAGTCCAACATACAGCAAGAACACAGGAGGCAAAGGCAAAAAAATGCAGGGGAGACACACGCCAATGGTGCAGGGTCTAACACACGTGGTTGCCATAACCACCGGCTCTACCCTCTAATTACTCCTAACAGATTCCTTTCTGTCACCACCAAAACTATACTCAGCCGTCCATCTTTTCATCCACCAACCTCTCCTCTTTTTACCAAAAAAACACAACCACTCAACCCTTACACTGCACTCCACTACATATATTACCTCTCCTAGCAATCAAATCTAACACAAACACTCTTAACTCTTGTCCATCCATTTCCTCTCACACACCACATACACTCTTTTCCAAAACACATCACCGCTCCCTTTGCCTTGCAGCTTCCACTCGCCAACAATACTTTACATACAAATACTTCTGAGAAAACAAATACATCATCTCCTCTCACTTCTCCTCAAAAACAAAACATAACACACACACCAGCACAACAAAATCACACACACACATACACTACCTCTTAATTTTTTCCGTCACAATCTAGAAACATACACCCACTCCCACCTTCCTGACCACACAAATAATACACATCCTAAACCAACTCAACTGCCAAGCTTTCTCTCTTCCCCCACTGCTAACATGTATACAGTAACACACCAACTATCTTTTAACCGCCTCTCATCCATTGGAAATTTAGAAACTTACAGCATGACCCACGTGCTGCACCACCACCCCAAACTCATACACATTCCGCCATCAACAGATGCAAACAAAATAAACAACCAGCCACTCTTCACAACTTCCCATCTCCATGTCTGCTGCACAAGGCCACTCTACAAAAACAACACAGCTCACCAACTCACTCTCAACCACCATCTCCACCACGCAGACTCATCAAAATGCTTGCTTAGTTTGCTGGATGAGGAGTATGATAAAGAACATCTACACTATTGCTATCCTCATACCGCTAATACCAGCACTAAGGACACTCCTGCTACAAGCCCACAAACCACTGCTCACTCTTCTACAACACAAAGCCACACTATCACCAAAACACATTCTCTAAACTGCCTACTATTAAATGCTCAATCACTCTCAAAAAACAAGCATCACATATACGACCTTCTCACTGACACACAACCTAACTTACTCTTCATAACTGAATCATGTTTGGGTAATGTCATGGAACCAGTGTTGCATGAAGCCATTCCTCTAGGCTATCAAACTATCATACAAAATCATATAGGCAAAAAGGAGGTGGCCTAGCTGTTGAATTCAAGCAAACATTAAATATCACTAAAGCTGACGACTTCTCCATACAAGGTTGTCTGGCCCTCTTCACCCTACACCATCTTCCTCCTGTAACTTCCTACTTCTTTACAGACCTCCACGTAGCAATGTAACATTCCCAGACACACTTCTAGACACAGTTTCAAATCTGATAACACTACACTCCAACCTATGCATTCTTGGTGACCAAAACATTTGGTTTGACAAACCCAATATGCCTCATCCAAATACAAGCATCACTGGCCTATATGCACTGAACCTACATCATATTGCCCACAAACCCACACACATTGCTAGACACATTCTAGATATCATTTTTGTGAATCCAGAACTAGCTACTTTTCAAACAGTTACTCCAGTGACCAGGTCAGAACACATTTGCTTGCTTTACACCATAAAACAACACAAAGCAACACACCTTACATGCATCCACCTATCGACCATGGAACAAACTCAATTTTGAACACTTAGAAACACAACTAACATCCAATTCAGATCTAGGCACAATAAATTCTGTTAAAAAACTATATGAGTGGCTACAGGAAGCGTTTGATTTCCTAATACCACTAAGAACAACACAACAGAACAAAAGAAAACAGGCACCTTGGAGAAATATAGAGCTAAAAGAGATAAAACAGCAAATTAGAAAGCTGCAATGCACCTGGCTCAAGACTAACATCAATGAAAACAAACTTCACCTGCAAAATTATACAAGTCAGCAATCAAATAAGCTAAGAAAAGATACTACTCAGACAGAATTCAAAATGCTAAATGTGCAAAAAAAGAACTCTATAAAATTCTCACCGAATTACGCAAACCAAATTGCCTAGTGGTAGATCATCCCATAACTCAAGAATTCACAGACAAACTGGCAAATCATTACACAACCAATGGCACATCATTACACAACCAAAGCAGACACGTTGGACTCCTATTTAAACAAAGAAAAAACATAAGCCCCAACCCTTTTCCAAAAAAAAAAAAAAACCTCCAAGAGTAGCCTAATGCAGCATCTGCATTCCTTCCAACAAATATAACACAATAAATTTATGGACCCGGTCAAAGCAAGCAGGCCTGCTGGTAGCCCTTCTGACCCATGTCCACCACAGACCTTTAAGAAAATTCTTCTAACTACCTCTACTGTCACACCAGTAAGAAGAATCATCAACAAATGCTTAACTAAAGGAATATTTCCTGAAGACCTAAAAAAGGCATACATACGCCCATTACTAAGGAAAACAAACCTGGACCCACTTAACCCCGACAACTACAGACCGATTACAACTGGATCTTTCCTGGGCAAACTGATAGAAAGAGCAGCATTCGCCCAGATGTCACAATTCATTGAAGATAATTCCATACTTTCAGACTTCCAAACAGGATTCCATCCAGGAAGAGGCACAAAATCTGCACTCATTGCCATCTGGGATGACCTTAAGAACCCAGCTGACCTGAATGGGGTTGCTTCACTACTTCTCTTGGACCTCTCATCTGCCTTTGATACAGTTGACCATGACACTCTAATACAAAGACTCTATGAAGCCGGCATAGAGGGGACTGCTCTCGACTGGATCACATCCTAAGCTTCAAAACAGAACTAATGTCCTTAACACCCCCCTTTCTTGTCCAAACCGTACTTCACAAAAGCAGGGGTCCCTCAAGGCTCTATCACCTTGCCCATGCTTTTCAACCTCTACATGAAGTCATTACCCGCACTGATCAGTCAATTTCACCTCACATGCTATAACTATGCCGATGACACACAAAAACGCCTTAAACTGGAAAGCCCCAAAGACATTGGAAACTTGCAAATTTTCAGTTGCCTCAGAGCCGTTGATCAGTGGATGACATGGAGTTATCTCAAATTGAATACTTCCAAAACGGAAATACTCACATATGGTGATTCGAAACATTATGACCTACTCGCTACCTGGCTTGACGATCTGGTAACACAGCCTAAAGTATCTAAGGAAGTAGGAACCCTCAGAATTACCATGGACTCTAAGCTATCAATGAATGCCCAAGTGGACAAACTACCAAGATCAAGCTTCATTACTATAAAAACTCTGTGACACATCTTCCCCCACTTGGGATTTCCACACAAGGTCCAGGGTACTATCTCTCTTGTTCCATCTAAACTCGCTTACACCAATAGACTCTACCACAGATCATCTTTAACAACTATGAAAAGACTACAACGGATTTAAACCTCTGCTGCCAGACTACTCTTACATACAAAGCCACAAGCCCATGTGACCCCTGCCTTCAAGGCCCTACATTGGTTAATAGTTGCCAGAAGATCCATATTTAAGCTGCTTTGTATCACCCACATGGAACAGGGACGCTCTTCCTCAGGAATAAAATCAGCAAATACATTTAACAAAGGAACCTCCACTCTGGATTTGCACCTCGCCTCAAAATCCCACCATACAAGAAATATACCATAGGTGACACATTCTTCTCTGTTCAAGCAGCCAAACTATGTAACTCTTTACCCCCAAACATAAGATCCACGGATAACTACCTTATCTTCAGAAGACTCCTCAAGTGTTGGTTCTTCCCCACATAACCACCATTTCCAAACATAAATATACAGCATATCCCTGTGTATATAAGCATTTGGATTATATATGCGTACCTAGATATTTGTATTCCTTTGTATTAATGCATATAATAATTATGTTTATAAATACAATGATATTCGTTAGTTTCTGCTTAACAAATGTACATATTACTTATGGTTATATTATTCTATGTTTAACATGTATATAGGTCACTGCATAAAAAGTACATTTTTATCATAACTATTCATCTACAATTGCTGCACTATTGAATTAAACAATATAATAAGTATAAAAACAAGTAAATTACCTTAAAGTACAGCAACACTTGATAGTCTGAGTTTATTAAATACAACTTAAATCTAAATATATTACCTTCTGTAACAATATATACCTTCCATGTACTTATGTATGTTTATATTTATTACTTTACTCCTAATTCAGCATCTCCGATGCACTGCACTATTTCTCACCCTATACCTCTCTAAATATATCATCTACCACCACTCTCTGATTCATCCCAAACCCCATTCTCCTACTACTCTGATCCCCAAAATAACCCTTTCTAGACCCTTCCCTCCTCTACCCCTCCTTGTATCATTTCAAACCTCTTTTACTATTCATTTCTTCCAAACAAGCCTTTCTAAACCCTTCCCTCTGACTCTACCCCTCGCCACCTCCCTTTACTCATCCCATACCTCCTCCCACTGCTATGTTCTCCAAATAAACACTTTCTAGACTCTTCCCTCTTCTATCCGTCCACTATCCTTTTCAATCCAACTAACAGACTCACATTTCCACCGCTCAAATTAATTTCATATTTCCCTATAACAATTCACCACTAATCTTGTTTTAGTTCCGGAGTACCGTGCTACTGGCCAAAAAGCGTTTTGACGCCTCATCAGGGGTAGCAAGTGCTTTGTAAATGCAAAACCTTCCCTCTGCTTTCCCTCCACTATACTTTTCCGATCCAAGTACAGACTCACATGCCCCCGCTCAAATTAATTTTATATTCCCCTATACTAATTCACCACCAATCCTTTTAGGGTTCCAGAGTAGTGTGCTTCTCTCTGAAAAGCGCTCCGACGCCTTGTCAGGGGTAGTAAGCGCTATATAAATGCAAATACAATTACAATATACTATCACCTCTTACTAACCACTTGAGGGCAGCACTGAAAATATTTTAGCTAGGAAAGCATCGGTCCTTGTAGAACATGTTCTGTTGATTGACCAGCAGTGAGAGTGTGACAAGGAGCCAAGTAAACAAAAAGATGCATTAAAATCAATTTCTTCTTCATTTTTGACTTTATAACACTCTTGATTTCGGAATTCAGAAGGGGTGAAAATACAAAATCCATTCTGGCTTAGATACCAAATGAGAGACAAACTGGAGCATATAATGCAGAATTCTTGGTACTATGGGGGCATTGGCATTTCGTTTTTCTGCCATTGCTGTTTCTGCAAACACAGGGGCATATTTACAAGCAAAGTGGCGAAGTGTGTCGGTAAGCCAAGAAGGCTGACGACACGCTTCGTCACTTTAGAAGCGCAGGGCTGCACCGTATTTACAAGAATATGGTGCAGCCCTTTGTTTCCCCTTGCGCTGGCGCTAAATTTAGCAGCCTAGTGACAATGCATGCGTTGAGTGGAGTGTTTGTTTATGAGCAGGACGGTATCCCTTCCTGCACATAAACAATCTGAAATGGCGATTTGAAACTTCTATGTGTGCTGCTTAATGCAGCACACATAGAAGTTGAAAAATCAACATTTTTTTTGATTGTTTATGTGCAGGAAAGGACGCCTTTCTGCACATAAACAATCAAAGGCATTTTGCTGTTTCCATGTGTGCTGCACAGTGCAGCACACATGGAAACAGCAAAAATGGGGAGATATTAAACATTTCTCCTCGTTTCGCCTGGGTAAGACCAGGTTTTCCCTGGTCTTAATTTTGGCGCTTCCCCATATTTACGCCACCCTTTTAAATATGGGGCAGCATCAAAATCAATGGGTGTTGTGGTGCAACGCCCACAGCAACACCCATTGCCCTCCCCTTTCACGCTAAGTATAGCTTGAAAGGGGGCCTTATTTACAAGGCAAAGTTAAGCCACGTTAAGGGGTATATGTACAAGAACTGCCACTAACTAACGCTAACGTAAATTAGCTGCAATTTTCTTACCACTGCATCCCGCCGAAAACTATCGCCATGGTACCGACGTGTGTACAATACGTCACTACATGGCGATAGTGTCTCATCGCGGCGGGAATTGTCCACGTTAAAACCCGCGTCATGGCGATAAAAATCTTGCCGCCAACGTGAAAAAAGTGACGGCCGGCCAGTCAGCAATGATAAAACGCACGCTAATCAGCGTGACGCCACTTTTTTCAAGTTTCGTAGGAAAATTAACTACAAAACGCCTGCGAAGTTCACAAAACACCCCCCAAAAAAAAAGAATTATCATGGAGGAAGCTGGACCCAGTAATGCAGGAGAGAACAACCCCCCCTAACCCCTCAAACAGCCAGGAGGACCAGCCAGAGACCCAGGGAAAGAGGAAGAGGAAAACCGTGTTCAGCCAGCAGGAAAATGAGATCCTGATTGCGGAGGTGACTGACAAACAACAACAGCTCTTTGTCAGCTCCACTGTGTCATTGGGGACCAAACATGCAATATGGCAGTCCATTGTAGCCAAGGTGAATGCTGTAGCAGAGGTCAAGAGGACAGTGACCGACTGCAAGAAGAGCTGGCATGATTTGAAGCGCAAGACCAAGCAGAAACTGGCCAACAATCGCCAGGCAGCACTGCAGACCGGAGGTGGGAGTCCAGCGCCACAGGAGGAGCTGGATGCCTTGGAGGAACAGGTGTCTGCGGCCATCTGCGAGGAGTCGGTGGTTGGAGTCCAGGGACAGGATAGTGCTGAACATGACCAGCTACATCAGCAACAGGGTGAGTAACAACCAGGGTATGGGGGGAGGGGGGTGTTGGCACTAATGTCGCTTATGTCCAACTAAATATCCCTCAGTGTGCACCAAGACTGTCTGCTGATCGATTTCCACACACATTGGTCCCTGGGGGCATATAGGCATGTCACCGTAGTCATTGAATACATATAAAGACACATAACGGTGGTGTCACTGACCTGGAATTCTGCCTTAAAAAATATTGTAAGATAGAACAAAAACGATATGCATTAGTCTAACTAATAAGGGCAACATGAACACGCAAAGGGCCAAATTGCCTGGAGAGTTGGCAGAGTGTGGCATTGGCCTCCTAGGCAGAACACCACGCTCAGCCAAATTGTCAACACAGGGCAGCATATCATTGACAACAATGAGATGCAGCCCTGTGGAATTCCCATCTCTGTGGCCCAACTTCACAGGCCCACACTGATGCCAGCACACATGCAGTATTGTGTAGGGGTGTCTGAGTAGAGTTTGAGATTGTACATGTGAATGTAGGGGAACCTTACTGCACATGCACAATCTTCCACACAACAGAGGCACCCCTGCACAATACTGCATGTGTGTTGTCAATGATATGCTGCCCTGTGTTGACAATTTGGCTGAGCGTGGTGTTCTGCCTAGGAGGCAAATGCCAAACTCTGCAAACTCTCCAGGCAATATGCCCCTTTGCTTGTTCATGAGATGCAGCCCTGTGTTCCCAAAGTGACAAATCATGTTGTGAGTCTCTGTAGCCTAAACACATGCATCCCACATGCATTGCAAATATGCACCCTTGTGCCTCAAAGGTGCATAGACCATATTGTCCAAATCCAACAAACTGGAGGACCAATCTGATGTACAACTATGAGCAGAAGGTAAATATAAGCAAAAGTACAGTGTAAAGACTATGCACATCAGGAATGTGTCCCATTACAAATAAAACATGTTTTGTGTGAGTGCCATGCTCACTGACCCATACAGTCCCTCTCAAGGTGCATGTCAAGTGAAGTATGACACAGAGCAAAATTGACAATGTTGGACATATGCATCTCAACTTGCTACATGTCACCTTCACGATACATCAAAATGCAGTCATCCACATCAAACTATCTACAAGTGTCATGTAGTAAACAGTATTGTACAGAAATCACAGTCCTGGTGTGAGATGGCCATTAGACATTGACATGCATGGAAACCAGTCCTTGGGGAAAGTCAACAGTAGCAGTGAACAAATGCATAGGCAGTCATGTGTGCAAACATTCTTGCACAAACAAAGGCATCCAATCAGCCTAAGCAGAATTACATGTATCATCCATGTGTCCATCAGTGGTGCATATTTCTAAGCACCCATCCACATGCCAAGATCACTTGCTGTGATGTTGGGGTGGTGATATTGTCTTACCATCACTTACAAGCCACTGTAAATCACAGCCATGTAACCAAGGCACACATCCACACTTTACGTGGTGGGAGTGGTGAGGGTAATGAGTGTCGTGTTGGGTGTCCACACTGCAACACCCATAGAAAAACATGCTGCCCTATACTCACAAGGGTGAAGACAATAAGAGGCTAGTAAGAAATGTATGCAATGAAAAACATGATCCCTAACATGCAAATATATATGAAATCAAATTTTCCAAACGCTTTTGATCTTTCCATGTGTACTGCATTGTGCATTACCATACTTAAGACACACATACAACAGCATCTCCCCTTTACATTGCAGAGGGAGAAACACCACCTCCTGAGCGGCAGCCTGTCCCACTCTTCACTGATGAAGATGAAGACATCTCAACCATCGACCAGGTCACCCTCCAAGACCTGCTCAACTCCATTGGCTGCCCTCTCTGGTAGCAGGGACATCCATCAGCTTCATGGAAGCTCCACCTCTTGCCCAAAACACACAGCAGCAAGCACCTACAACCACAGCTGTCTCCCAGGACCTTGAGGACCCACTTCTTACATTTCAACGCCGTGCAGTAGAGGTCCAGCAGGAGATGGCTGGTCAGGTGTGGGTGAGGTTTGACAGCCTAGCAGCCAAACTAGATGGGGTCCGTGGGTGTCTCAGTCCCATTAGGGACCACCTAGAGTCCATCACAGGCACCCACAGTCTGCTCCATGCTCTCCAGCGTTTCATGGCTGAAGTCGCTAGAGTACTGACTCAGAGACAAGAACAACTGCCCTGTCAAAGTGGCTCCAGCGATGCCACCAAGGAGTTGTGTGAAATGAGAAAGATCATGGCGAACATGGAGCGACTGCAGGCCTCACACTTGGCAGCCATGGCTGCATACCACAGAGTCGTTGCTGGAGTCTTGCAAGCCCTGCAGCTCATCGTCACTGCAGTGATGCCTCATCATGTGGAACAGATGAATGCTGCTGCTACTTCCACATCCACCTCTCACCCCACTGATGTGTCACAGCCTCACAGTGCTCCAGCCAATACACCATCACGCACACAGGAGGCACATGACACATCAGGGGAGGAAGATGTGGATGAATCCACATTTCTGTGAAAACGTCAGCGGTAGCATTCATCTGGTCTAAACGGACAGTTCCTGCTTGGATCTGTGCTTATCATCATGCCTCGGAACACCATATTCCACTGTCCTATGAATGACTCTGCTACATGCACCTTGGTCTTCAATAAGGCCTGCCAATGTTGGCATTGTTCCCAATGACACTGCAATCAGCCTGCTGACTGAAATCTGCCTCTTCCTCAACATGTCTCTGGACATGTTACCCCAAAAGGACTCTGTCAGGCCCTCCACTGGGCATTATTTACAATGTGTGGGTTGTATGACCAATTTCTGGGCCAGTCTACTACCAATGTGAATGCACATGTAAATAAAAAATGTAAAGTCACACATATGTGTGTTGCCTATGACCTGTCAAGTATAGAAGTGTCAAAAATTGTCTGGTCAGTGAATCCATTGAAACGTACACAGAGTAACATTTGATAAATGGTCATGTTGAGTCTGTGTCCCCAATAGGCATTGAGATGACCGGGTATGTGTGAGCCAACAGTGCCCGAATAGCTAAAATACTACATTCTTACCAGAATCCAACATTACCCTACGTACATGATGGGAATAGGCATGTGCTGAAATATGTCCAAGTCAGTCTCATGCCACAAGAAGTGTCTTCAACTAGCACTGCTGACAAGTCTTATTTGGCAGATCTACTCACACTCAACGGGGTTGACAAAGCTTGTTGTGATCGGTTACATGTCGTGTCACATTTCAAGATAGAGCAAACACCATATTCACATAGATGATGAAGTGTAATGGCACATATTTACACACCACCATTGGAACCACAATGTCTGTTTCAATGAAGTTGTGTTGGCAATAGGGACTTCTCCTAAAGTGCAAGTCCTCAGTCCGCCACTTACCGTGGCTTAACAATGCCTTGAAAATAAGGAACCCTCTCATGCTGTGCTCACTGTGAAAGGGGAGGGCAATGTGTCTAGTGGTGTGTAGTGCACTGCAATTAGCATAGAGTCAGATGCTTTACCACTATTTCAAGGGTGGCATCACCATGAGGCAATGCCAAAAGTAACAGCTGGGAAAAGTGGGTATAACACTGGCACTACAGGTAGAAATGCTTAATTTCCCCTCCTGTATGCTGTTGACCTGTGTCCTGCCTTGTGCAGCGCACATTTGATCCGCCAAATGACAACATTCTGTATGTGCAGGAAGGTGAGCCTCCCTGCACATAAACATCCAAAATCACTACTGCTGACACACTTGCACTATATAGCAAGTGTGCCTGTGTCTGTGCATGGCAGATATACTCTGCGCCAGGCTCATGTGAAATGCATGATAGGGCCATAATCTTGGGAATATGGCACATACATCCATTTTCATGATGGATAAGCGTTGCAATGTCAATGTTTGCTTAAGCCCATGTTTCTACATTGTGTCGTAAATGGGCAACAATGTGGTGTACAACTCGGTGAGTCACACATAAGATGTCAAACTTTACAAAATAGTGTCCCTAGCCTAGGGCATAACTCTTACTTGCAATCCTGAAATCCATGCAAGTTTCCTGTGCACAAATCAACTGGATTCTGACACTATCCGTCCAGCTAAATTACATGTCATGACCACATGTACACATTCAAATGATTGTTCTGTGATTGAATAAGTTGCACACAATTTAAAAAGCACCACTCCACCAATTCACTTCTGACATAAGTGCAACCACAATTCCAAACCAGTAACCATTTATTCATATTTCACAAAATTACCTACCCTAAACTAACACTAATCACTACAACTAACCTAGGGGGATATTACCAAGGAATTGCGATAATTATCGCAAAGCGCGCTTAACGCTGTTTTTTTTATCGCCGGCTATTGCTGGATTTCATCGCGGAGATAACGTGTTATTATCAACGCTTATCTCCAAGGCGATAAAAAATCCAGCGATAGCGGTGAAACCCAGCAATAGCGCGAGAAATCCAGCGATAAATTCACTGCGCTAATGAAAAGCTTGCTAATAGGCAGGTGAGGACTTAACCTTACAATCCACCTCCCATTGACTGGAATGGTTAAGTCAGGTTTTTAGCAGGTGTTAGATTCCAGCGATAATCGTGGTTAGCGCGAATTTTTCTATTAGCTCGCGGGCATTGCTAATAGGGGAAGTTGTGTTTGCGACTGTTTTCAGTCGCTTTAAGTTGGGAACGCCTACTTTGCATGGCATTAGCGATATATATCGCTGACATGCAAAGCGGCACAAAAACGGTCGCTTTCGCCATAAAGCTGTCGCTAACAGCTGTTAGCGACAGCTTGCTAATAGGGCGATACAAATATCGCAGCTTTAGCGGCAAAAAGTGCCGCTAAAGCGGCGATAAGGCCCTTGCTAATATGCCCCCTAATCTTAACTAACTGGTGCTAACTGAATGCTACTCTAAACTATCTACCTTAACTAATACTAAACACGCAACAACATATCTGAGACATCAACCCCCGTCCCACCCTTAAAGCACATCAGCAGACAGGACAAATACATCTTAGCTAAACATGAACTAACTACACATATATCCTACACATATATTTATATATATATATATATATTTTTTCCATATAACAACAAATACATCAACCCCCCACCCAAAGGAAAAGGAAACTTAGCCCAGAATACTACATTAAGAGAATTAGAAATCTAAAATTTTTATAATATATTACACTAACTATTCATACACTACAACTACACTACTTAACGCTTAAAAACCTACACTAATACAATTTTTTTAGAGAATTAAACATCGGGGGACTGGCGAAAAGGGGGAAGGGTCACAACTTGTCCAACTCAATATGGGAGACCCAGGGCAGCCTTGATGTCCTGGATGTGGGTGCTCTGCTCCGACATTTCCCTTTCTATTTGGGCCGGTCGGACATTCATGTCCATCATGCACCGACGGTCCCTGTTTGTGAACCCTATAGCATGTGTCTGTGCTGCAGATGGCATTGTGGCATGGCCGTGAGGGGGCACCTGCTAGTGTACCTGATCCTGTAGCAGCATATTGGCTGTGTGGTGTCTGATTTTGAGGGGCAGATCTTTGGGCATGTCTGGACCCTTGCCTGACGTTAGAAGGGCCAGGTATGGCCTGTGTGTCCCTCACCAATCGTTGCAGTCCAACTTCAGGCAGAGACTTCCATCGCCCAGCTGCCCGGTCATCTCTGTACCTCCTAGCCATAGTACGATATCCCTTGGCCACCCGGCGTATGTGCTGATATCGCTCTTTACAGACCTGGAATGCGTGTGCCTCCTCTGGCAACATGTTGTCTGTAAAATAAGAGCAATGAAAATATGTGAGTCCAGATAACTATGGCAATGTACTCCATTTAACTCAGAAACACAAGGGCAGGAAAACATGGGACCATACACTCTAACGGAAGATTGTGAAGTTCAAAAGTGACATGGACAATGCAGTGTAGAATTAAGGATCAGTTACAACATGATGGTGACACTGACATGACAGTGCATGGCATGTGACATGTAGTGTCACAACACAATGAGATTGTCAGTGTCATATGATGGTGCTGTCACATACCCTGCCTGAGGGGGATATGTACAAGGAAGTGGAGGAGAAAGGCATTAGCCTTCCGGGGATAAAGCCTCACTCCTCCACTTCTGAAACACAAGGCTGCACCATATGTACAAGAATGTGGTGCAGCCCTGCGTGTCCCCCTGCAATGGCGCTAAGTTTATCAACTCAGCGCCAACGCAGGCACCCTTGCACAAGAGTGCAAGGGTGTCTGCGTGCAAGGGCGGATTGTTTATGTGTAGGAAGGTGTCCCTTCCTGCACATGAACAATCCTCGAAATGCCCTTCTGTCACTTTCATGCGTGCTGCTTCATGCATCACACATGGAAGCGACAAAATTGCATTTGTTTCTTTATTTGTACATGCACAGGAAGGGACACCTTCCTGTACAGAAACAAACAATGCAATTGTGCTTCTTCAATGTGTGCTGCACAAGGCAGCACACATGGAAAAACAACGTTAGGTGGCTGGACACTGACTTGTACATAAGGCGCAGCCCCTCTCGCCACCACAACTTCACAATAGGTAACGTTGTGGTGGCGAGAGGGGCTTGTACATTTGCCCCTGAGTCTACCAGGGGAATGAGCCCAAGGAGACATCTTGACAACACCACTGCAGAGCCAAAACATGGCAATGAAATACATAGGGCCATCGTTGCAAGGTGGTTGGGTAGCTTGTCATTCGTATCCTTGGCTTAACGCTACGCCCTGCAACTTCAGGAAAGCTGGTATGCAGCATACCTACAATAGTACTGTGCAGACCTGTGTCTGACCCCGCAATGCCTGAGAAATGCAGCCTCCTTGGGCATATTCTGGCCCACTTGCACAATGCTGCAAGTGTCTCTGCGTTGGTGTGGAAGATTAGAATGAGCCACAGAGTGACCCTTCCTGCACATGACCATTCCTTACAATATGTGCAGACAATTCAAGGTGTGCTGCTTCATGCAGCACATATTGAAGTCACATGATGACATTCTCAGCACTGATTGTTCATGTGATGTGAGGCACACCTTCATGCAATTGAACAATCAATGGTGTCCTGTTGTTTCCATGTGTACCGCACAATCCAGAACACATTCGAATAGCATGTTTGTGAACCAATTCAAAAAAACTCACCACTGTGCATATTCAGATACAAAATGCCAAGGGTATCACACATTAGGCACTCCAAAACATTCTAGCTGGCCTTGGAGAGAGTGTCCAGACCTCTAAAGATTTGTTTGTGCATGTATTCAGCTCCCAACCTTGGCACACAAGCTATGATGCGAAAAGGCAGCCAGCTAAATGCAGCCTTGTGACTCAGGCTAAGGCAATCGTGCTCCCACAATCATGTACAATGTAACATTGATGATTAAATGGTGTGCTTGTGATATGCACCAACATGGCAAAGATATGACACTTCAGATAAAAGACAATCAATATTGGCAGAAATCCTAGGTTGTGCCCTAACTTTACATTACAGTGATGTCGACACATACAAAGGATGTGTGACTCTGGATCATACAGCAATAAATTTGTAATCACGGACACAAGCTTACATATTGTGGATGTGACGGAATCTTTGTACTGGTTTCTGTGAATGACAACTGGTGCAACAAAGATTTGAGCATCATTGACAGTCATCTCAGTCAAGGATGTACACGCATTTCATGTCTGGTCATAGTCAGCACCAACATCACTTTGCATGTCTCCTATCCTGTGTGTATGCTCTGTAATCTACATGCATGGGCTGGAGTGACATAACCCATTGATATTTCTTGCATGGGTATCACTGACTGGGGATGTGCAAAGTTACATCCGGAATACATATGCATTGCTCCATCTTTACTTACTGATTTGTTCAAACTTCACCCTTTTTAAAAATATCATCACACTGGAGGCAAGGTACATGTGATACACACCCAGACTGCATACTACTACATACAGGATTTTACCCATACATTCATCACATCTCACAATGACAATATTTAATGAATGAACTCACCAGTGGCGTGTGGGTCCCTGAAGACGTCGATGTCCCCCTGAGTGATCAGTGGTCGTCCAGCTGTGAGACATGAAAAGAAACGTGTGTTGGTATCAGACGTGAATTCACACATTTGTCCTATTCATCCTCAGATTCATCAACATCAATGACAATGCCCTATAACTGTACTGTTGCAGTTCAGGTTGCATACATGATTGTGTCTACTTTGCCTGTTGTTCCCACAAGACATGACCAATGATGAGTTTGGCAACACAAGACAATCCAGCTAGCAAATTTGCACTTTTTGCACACACTACTTGTGTGACACATTCCCAAGGCCACGTTTCTCCCAACAACATCATGTTCTCCATGGTCTGTAGACAATATCATCGCTGCAGATCTCACAAGGGTGTGTTACCACAATTGATGTTGTATGATCACACCTTTGGTATGTGGCAGACTGACACTCCCGAGATGGGCTATTTTGTAAAAAACAATTTTTCTAATCTCATCATACGTTACACAAAATCAGCCATGTGATGGTGCAATTGTGATTGTGAGACAGTGTTGCAGTGATGTGATTAAGCCTGGGCGTAGTTCGCGAAGTAGCGCTACGCGAAGCTACGCAAAGTGCAGTTCGCACTACGCGAACTACGCGTAGCACTACGCGAACTGCGTAGTGCACTGTTCGCAATGATTGCACAGTGCCGGATGCTTGTCCGCACTGTGCAATCATTGAAAACGGCTTCTTGCACAGTGCGAGCTGTCTTTACTGCCGCTCGAGTAGATTTTTACTCGAGCGGCAGCTTTCTCAACGCGGACTGGTAGTTTCTCATCGCGAGCGGTCGCGAGCATACGCGACCACTCGCAATGAGAAACCTGACCTCCCTGCGTTGAGAATCTCGCCGGGATGTCATTTTGCTTGCTCGCGGTCGCCAACTTGACGTTGAGGACCGCGAGCAAGCAAAAATGACCGCTGCACTCACGCTACGCTACGCGTGTTTGCACTGTGCTACGTGCAATTGCGTTGCAGCGAAGTAGCGCAAACTTCGCAAACTACGCGAGCGTAGCGTAGTGCTTTGCCCAGGGTTAGATGTGATACTTCACATACATTGTGAAGTGTCAACATGAGATTAGACCCTTGCACAGTGGTGCCAGACATGTTTGTACATGAGGCAGTGTGTTATGTCATGTATCACATGGCCATCTCATTCACATTAAGGGTACACACACATATCTCCTCATACACTATCTTCATAGGATGCACTGCGCAGCCCACCTTGTACCTTGACACAGCACTTCATTTTATGTGCTTCGGAGTGTACCCATTCCTTGACATGATCATACCTCATCATGAACACTGTCTCACTTGCACAATGGTACAAGTGTGATTGTGTGGAAGCTGGCATCTTCATTCAACATGACTGACTGACATCATCCTGTAGCACTTCTCACATTGTGTTCCAGACTGCATTTTTGACTTGGTTACAAAAGTGTTCATTTATTATTTTTGAGGTTGCACTTACCACCTTGTAGGCCAATGATGACTCCTAGGTGGTCCAACATGTCACCCTCATGGCCCTCGCAATTCTGCCATTGTCGGACAGTCCTGGCCACCTCGAAGATCCTCAGCATTTAACTGCCCACATGCTCCTACCTCACCTTCCGTACATGTACGAAATATCCCTGCAGGATCCTTCCCCCACTCTCAACCATCAAGGGCAGGTAGAATTTAACCAGCCAGAGGAAGCCCCCGAATGCCCCCTCTGACATCCTGCCCTCCCTACCAACACCCACTATCTTTCAAACCACACCTAAACCCACTAGTAATAAAGTAAAGCCCAAATATATACCACAGAAACTATTAATAATGTTAAACTGCCCCTTGGACAGACACCCAACAAGATTTGGTACAAGACGCAAAAAACACGTAAGGCGTAAGGACAAGTACACAAGACTTCACAGAGACACTAGGGACAGTTCACAGGACACAACAAAACTCTCTACTACCAAAAACACCAGCACACAACTCCAAACACCTCCAACACTCTCCACATTCACTAACAGTGCGCTCAAAAGCGAAAGTAAAAGTGTACAGTACTCCTCCAGTACACAGGATGCATGCTGACTTCACTTCCTGTGTGTTTGCGGCCCGTTTTTTGAGTATGCAGTAAGATTATGCATGAAAATTGGCTTTAGCTGTAATATTCAGTGTTGTTACATGTATTTTGTGATTATTTTCTATGGCGGTTATGAAACAATTATCGCTTTTGCGTTTAAGCGGCAGATATTTGGACGCTAAGTGCAAGTTGTTCCTCAGATGAACAGGATTTCATGGAAATGCATGACTGCTGACACCATTTGTTTGTGTGATGTGATCTGAGTTGGGTATGTGACTTAACTCTATCTGAAATGTCTACATTACAGTTATACATAGCTGTCTACATGCACTTGGATCACACATTGCAGACTATCCACATTGATTCATGTGTGATTATACATGCATGCATCAGTGGTCGTCATTGTGTTTGACATAGTATGTGTGACAACATAGGTGACTGCCAATTTACTCATTCCTGTGATGTCTGCTACTGTTTGACATGCTTGTGACACACATGTAAATGAACATCAGGCATCCAGTACTTGTAAAACATATTTTGGATGCTTAAAACAATGTGTATTCTTGACCACAGATTCATACTTGGTATTATTCAGCCTAGAGTAGTAGATGTGCACAAATTATACGTACAGCTGCAAAGTCAGTCAGATGCATGAGTCAAGGTGGTAGTGGGACACAATGGTGATCTACATTATCTGATGATGTGATCAAATTGTGTATATTTGGAGTTTTATTTGTGAGTTCTGCTACATATGTGAGATGCATTCTTACATCTCATAATGCACATTTTGTGTCCGGCACAAAATCACATTAGTTTAGTGTGACAGCGCTACACAGCTTGAAGCTAAGTTGATACCAATATGATGCCCGGACAGGTGGCACACAAAGCATTTTATGTGTGTCTACAGTTCGTCATGTTTCAGACTCTGTACGCTTCATGAGCTTGTGGTAGCAACACTGATGTTGTTGGCAGGAATCTATGCACCATAATGCAGAATGTGTCAGCCGTGTGCAAATCATGAAGAGGACAGCAAAGCACACAAAACCATCTGTTCGAATGTTGTAGAGCCAGTGTCCAATGTGGACAGGACATTGTTGGATGGCCACAACAAAGCAGCACTTTACATTGTGCACTACTTACAACAGCATGATATTCAATGCCAGTAAGCACATACAGTCCACATGTAATTGAATCAACACTTTATCATTTCTATTTGACCCATTGTGCCAGACACAGGTACTGCAGTGTTTATTCAAAATGTCTTTGACAGCTAGGCTTGCGTCTTCCACAGGCCTGTGTGCACTAGCAGTGGACATTGATGCAGCATCAACAACACTTAGCTGTTGGCAAACTCTGATGTAGACCCATTGCAGTCCGGAGATTCAGGAATGGTGCACCGTGTATGGTTGAACAATCAAGGTGCACATGATCATATACATAAGGTACTCTGTGTTGCATGGCACACACCAACACAATGATGGGTTGACAGTGGAGACATCCTATTTTGTCCTGCCCCTTTTCACATCATCATGCATGTTGTTTTTGTGCCGAGCATTAGCTGGTGAAGTTGAGGCACATGACCTTGGAACAGCTTTTATGTCAGGGTACCTGTGACTGTGCAACTTTGAGGCCATATTTGCATACCCAGCACATGTGTTTTCCACCAGCAGACTCAGAGTGCCCAGCTGTACCCATGCTTGTGTACTCCCGGTTGAGCAAGTATTGCGTTTGTAGATTCACTGATCATTAAAGTGCGTTGTATTTGGAGGACTTGTGTCCTTGTCCATGTTTGTGAGATGGTTTTGTGTGGAGGAGATGAGGCACAGCAATGGCATGATCACCAGAAACATGTTCACACTGCTTGTACAACCATGACTTACATGGGATATGTCTCACATGTGATTTGTTTTCTTAAGTTGTCATCCAGGACACAACCATGTGTGTTTGTTTTTCATCATCACATGTTATGATTCTCTTGTGTGTATGGTAGATTTCCCTTGGTTCTGTCCGGAGATAGGCTTTTGGGGTAGCATACACATGACTAGAGCAACACATTCCATTTATGGTTTCTGGCCATCTTGACCATCCTTGTATTCTAGAGAGTCTGTTGTACATTCCTGGAGTGATACGACAAAATGTGATATTGCCACATTTTTTAAATTGCATGTTGGTCTATGTGTTCAAATGTGACTGCTGGTGTGTGTGTATATTTGTGTAGTTGTGTTTAATTAGTTAATGACACACATCATGCAAATGCTGTATTGAACAAAACACAGACATTTTTGACAATGTCATTGTGGTACTGTTTGTTGTCATGTCCATCTCACCCAAAACATTGTCCACTCATGATAGGATTGTTAGAATGTTTCTGGGAAATTTTCTCTCTGATCATTAGTTTTCCTGTGGCACTTCCCTCATGTGTATATCTGTTCTCTGGTCACTGAGGGACCATACACATTACTTAGGTCATAGGCCTGATCTGTTGTTCCATCCCCAATCTTTGTTTGATTGATGATCTGTCCACTGCTATATGTGAGAGATGTGTGTCGCTGTTTGTTATTTACCTTTGAATTGACAGATATATGAACTTCTGAGGATATGAGCCAAACATATAACACTTTTTTTTAAATATTTTATTGGACATAGTGACATTCTGTGAATTTTTGGTGTGAAAAATCCATGTGATGGGATCTTTGATGATTGTGATTAAGTGAAAAAATTCATGATTATTTGATCCCTTCTTGCTGTTCGAACAGCAGGTGCTGTGGTGTGTCTGACATCTGCCTCTTCATCCTGGCCATCTTCTGGATTGTCCTGCTCCTCCTGGTCTTCACCCAATGGCGTGTTTGTGCGTACACAAATATTGTGCAGAATGCAACATGCCATTATGATCTTGCATACCAATTCTGGTCTGTACAGGAGTCTGCCACCCAATATGTCTAGGCACCAGAACCTGGATTTCAGGACTCCAAATGTCCGTTCAACAATGGCCCTTGTGCGTCCCAGTGCAACGTTGTAGTCTCTCTGTGCCTGTGTGTGTGTCACTTTGATGGGCGTCATCAGCCATGGCAATAGTGCATATCCTTGATCACCTGAAACAGATAATGGGGAGATGTTTACATTAGTATTTGTGCCCGCTGTGTTTGCAGAGTGTCTATTTTGGTGTGTGTGCATTGTGCAACTTTTGTGTTTTGGTTTTGTCATGTTTTGCTTCAGACAATTGACCAGCATCACTGTAAATTGAATTGCCTATACTTGACAGCCTACACTTCACTATGCTGTCATTGTCTGGATCCTGTGAATTAACTCCATGTTGTGACTGTGAGGATGTATATTTCACTAGGAAAGAGATTACAGTTTCTTTACAAGCCCGTTGCACATACTGATCCTCTCCTGTGCACATATTTTATGGGGTGCACCATTAGCACATGTGCCTGCTGACACATCCACCTTAAGTTTATGATGTTTACTATGTTTGAACATCATCTACATACCTCATTGGGAATGATAGTGCTGAGGGTAGCTGTGGGAGAGATTCCTTGTCAGCTAAACGTTGAACTCGTGGGCTAATGACATCCACCTTGCCCCCAAGGTGTATCAGTGTTTCAGTGACAGTGGCACTGCTACCTGGTGTAATCAACTTACTGGGACATGTGATGACAACATACATATGTATTGATGCCCTTGTGCACGAGTTGACTTTGACTCTGCATGTATGCATGTTTGAGTAACACCCATTGATATTTCTGTGTGTGTCAGTTCGCAATCAACACACATTGAAATATCAGATTTTGAACATCATATTGCTACACCTCACCAGGATTGTCATATGCATGCATAACATGTAGTGAGATTGGGATTTGTATTGTTTGCATGATATTCCGATGCGTGCTGCATTCTGCAACGACACATAGTGATGTTCAATATATTTTTGGGAATATTTGTGTGCAGCTGTTGCTACCCTCATGCAGCACTACTTGTAATTCCATGATGCAGGGACACATGCTGCATGGCTAACTATGTTTTTGCATGGCAGCTAATTCTGCCCCATCACATGTGTGTGCAGGGGATCTGTCATCTTCTTGTACATATGGCACATGTGTTTGTTTCAACATGTATGTAGCACAGCAGAAGCATCTGTTCTGTGTCATGTGCTGCACTATTTTTCCACCAGTAATCTGATGTGTTCAGCAAAATCTATATTCCATATATGCCATACTGGTTTGTGTGTGATTTTCTAGGCTACTTCTTTGTTGTGCTGTCTGACATATACCTTGGTTATTTTGAATTGTGTGTTTGTGTACAATGTTGGGACCAGTTCCAAGGTATGTCATGTTACATTGGCTACATGTGCATTCTCACGTATTTGGGCTACATGCTTGTGTACTTGAGGTGTGTGGTGTGTTCATTTTGTACTTACCAACAAGCAGTCCATTTCCATATGGGCCATTTTCAAACCGCTGGTTGATGATGAATTGTCGAAAGATGTAGGAGTCATGCACACTCCCAGGAAACTTTGCGACGACATTGATGAACAGGCCCAAATGGTCCATAATTGCCTGCATATTCATTGGGTGTGTGTGCTTCCTGTTCCTGTATATGTGTGCAGTGTCCACATGGGGCACAAGTAGGACATGGGTGCAGTCAATTGCCCCCAACACATGTGGAAAGCCAGCAATGTCATGGAAGCCTTCCTTGTTGTCAAGTTGCTCTTGTGCAGTGTTGGGGAAGCGTAGGTGCTGCGCCGTCAAGCTGATGATGGCATCCAAGACATGTGGGAGGAACCTTGAGATGGCTGACTGTGAGACTCCACCCACTCTGGCAGTGGTTGGTTGGAAGGTACCAGAGGCCAACATGTGCAAGTAGCTTTGTCTGCGGAGGGATGATCGTGCAGCGCTGTGATGGTGCCTGCAGCCTGGTGGCTATCTGGGTGAGTATGCGTAGGATGGAGGTCCTTTTCAGCCTGTAGTGGGCTATCACATCCTCTGGCGTGAGGTCTATCAGGGTGATGCGTTGGCGGTAGACCCGCTCTCTTCTTTGGCACTGCCTCTGTGGTGGTGCTGATGGTGGTGGCTGTGGTCTTCTTGGAGCTCCAAGCTGCAAGAGTAGTACCTCCATGGCGTCGTTCGTTAAGCAAATGAGGGTCTGGGTTGTTCTCCCTTATATGCAGGTGTTTCGTCTCCATTTTTTAGACCAGCTTTTTTTTGGTCTCAAAAACCAGCCACTAACTGGCCTTAGCAGCAGTTTTTGGGAAGTATCGCCGGACCGGTAAATCATTGTAAATATCACGAAGTTGAGTTAGCCGCTGTTTTTGCACGGGAACGCCTACCTTGCATCTCATTTTCGTTGAATCCCGCTAACAGAAGTGGCGATCTTGAAATGAACGTTTTCGCCAGTAAACTGCTACTAACTGAGGTTAGCGGCAACTTGATAAAAAAAGCCGCCATATCGTCAAAACAATGACGCTATGGCGTCGTTAAGTCCTTGTACATATGCCCCTAAGTTGCTCAACACTGCCTTGTAAATAAGGCGACGCCCGTATCGCCACCACAACGTCTTTAAAAGCGACATTGTGGTGGCGTAGGGGCTTGTAAATATACCCCACAGATTTTACCATAACAGCCAAAGATTTTCTATGGGCTTATTAAGATGGGATTGTGATTCACTCTACTTATGTGGCAACCTCATTGCCAAAAGATGGAGGAGGTGGTAGTTGCAACACAGAATATACTGGTCCTGTAAAAAAATATTACTACTCTGAAGGGTAAGTGGAATGTATGAGATAATCTAATGCCTGTCAGAATATGTTATTAAGGAACCTAGGAAATCACATAATGCCTGTTCCTGATATTTGAATATTGTTTTGTTTGTGCTCATATAGTGGTTCGGTGTCCTCTGAGACCTGCCAGAGCAGAACGTCTTTTTTTGATTCAATCTCTATCAGATTTGATTGCATTGAAGTTATTATCTTCTTGCGGGCTGCAATAATGCAATGTTTTGTTTCTGGACTATATGTATTGTGCTTCTTCTAATATCAGATTTGTAAATGCTACCTCAAGGAGTTTATGTCTACAGTAACTTTAATATCTGCTTATAAATTAACTTGAAAATAACTTTCAAAATATAACGATGTTTGCACTTCCTTGCATGGACCTCCAACTGCCAGCAAAGTAATCTGTGCTTCTCCAGTGAGCAATAGAACAAGGATTGAAGGGTTTCGCAGTCACACAGCCTGAAATTGACAAACCCCCAGCCTTTGTGACTGCAAAATATTAAGTAGCAATGAACAAAAAGTACATTATGGGTCACAAATATCTTGGCAACTAATGTAGACATTGCAACTCCTTGCTCATCGGAAGGAAGAGCTGGAGTGAACGAGGTGCTCCCACCCCTTATCAATCACAATGAAATGTATCAATTTCCTGTGACCACAATTGCAGTGACAAACAACTGTTGCCATAACAACTCCTTAAAGCAGATGGTAGGTCATTCGCAAAGTGGAAGGTGTCCATGAGGGGCAGCTTCCACTTTGTGACTGTGGGATCAGGCACTGAGGAGAGGAGACAGACTTTCTGAGGACCGCTGCATGCGTCCCTGCAGCAAATACGTTCCATTGCTCAGGATACATGACCATAAAAAAAAGGCGAAAATCCCTTATGATCAGTATCTTTAGTCCTTTTTCTACTCAACTCACTATTGCTAGCAGCATCCCCTGCATTGCAGCACAGCCTACTTATCTTACTCCCAGACTCACTAAAAGAGCACAATACTATTGCTAATATATCAATTTATTTCCCCTCTTACTGCTGCGGTGAAGTGCACCACCAGGCACTGTTGGCAGGTGAGAATTCCACCAAGACACTGTTGTTTCTTAATATGCCTCTCTGCCAATTGTCTCTGCTGATCCCCCTGAAGCCCGCCCCACCGCAGCCCCCTCTCCCACTCTCCACCTAGCAGGATAAGGGGAAATGTGTATTATTACCGATGTCTACCTATATGTTTACCTAGAAAGCTAAAGAGGCCTGTTCACTTACTAATGGTGCAGGACACCCTATGACTCTAACTGTAAGAGAGCGAGAATAAGGAAATAGTGCTTTGTAACTGTTGCCTGTTCTTACATCTAACTGCTAATTTACGCAGTCGCTCGCGCACACACATATTCGAACATGGCAGAGCGTCTGAAGACAGCAGCTGTAGAAAAACGTTGGAAGACTGTGCTATTGATCTGTTTTCTTAGTTCTAACTGCAAGATACCATTCCCCACTTATGTGAACGACCCAGCCCACTCACCGCCTCCAGTGTTCAAGAAGGGGAAGGGTATAATTACTGATTTCTGGCCATGTATTTAACTGCTAGCCAGCCAGTTCTCAAACTCCTATTTACCTGAAGGGTAAAGCACTCCATAGGCTATCAGCTTGTACTATGGGGGAATGAATTGTTATTGATGTATTCTCCCATGTCTAAATGATGGCATTGTGGTTGATGTCTACTTAAATATCTTACGCTGAGGCAAAACAATTCATAGAATATTGGACAAAAATCTGAGGTTAGGCTGTTGACCTTGTTTGGTGGTAGGGCAGGCTCTATGCTGACTGATGGAAGCATTCCATGCTCCCCCTGTGGTGATGATGGGAGTAAAGAAGGAGCTGGGTTCTGCCTCTGACCACAGCCAATGAGCTGTCAATAAAATTGAGCACAGTGTTCCCATACCCAGTAATCCTGTGTGCGGAAACACCTGGCCAGTTGTGATCGGGCACAGTGATATCCAATCCCCAGCCCCTGGGATACTGCTGAACTTGACATATAACTGGCTCAGACCCATTTTCCACATTTTTTCCTCAAATGCTTGACTACTCAATGTCTGTGCAATGCTTTGGCGATGGGGCCACTGTAGTGACATGCAAGAGACACTAGAGTGAGTGAGGACAGTTATCAGTCGAATGGAGAACATTTCTCACAGTCACCTATTTTATGCAGTGTTTACTCAGTGCATGTTCATTTTTGTTAGCACATACATCTAGTAAGCGAAGTGGACATGCACTAAATAAAAACTGCATAACAGTCCAGTGATTACAAACTTCTGCAGTCCTAGCAGAATCACTGGTCATTTCAACACACACGCTGGAAGGAAGATGAGTGGCCAATAACGTCTCATTCTACAATGGTGCAGAATAGTGGACATATGACATCCTTGCAACAAAGGCCCATTAATAAATTATCATGTAGCACAGTCCAGCAGCAGCAAATGCTGCACTGCGTGAGAAGGAGAGAGCAAGAAAGTGCCATATTTACAGAATTATGGCCCTCTCCTCCCCTCTCCCTAGTGCCGGCGCATAAATGTGCTGCTGTGCGCCATGCACACACCTTTGCACTATAGAGCAACGGTGTCTGCGTGAGTCTAGCATAGATTTTGTCCTGAAGAGTACCCTTGCAGTACAAAATACAATACTTAGACTAACTTTAAAACTTTTCCCACCTCGTATGTGTTCTGTACAGTGCAGCACACAGGAAAAGTTGGAAAGAAAGGAGAAATAAAAGCATTTCTCCGTAATAGCGCCTGGTTGAAATGGGTGCTATTTATTTATGCAAAACCCTGTCTCATTTTTTTAGTAAATAGGGTTTGGATCAGAAACCTTGGGTGGTTGCATGGAAACCACCATGCACCACCCAAGGAACGCCCCCTTGGCGCTAAGTAATGCAAAGCAGCACTATTCAGTCAGTCAAATAACTTTATTCGATCTTAAGATAAGATCATAAAAGTACAGTACATCAGAAAGTGCATTCTCACAAAATATCAAGGCATCTAATTAAATTTTACAGCATTTATCTGATCAGAATTTACAAAAAGTGGATTATGCACAAATAACAATTATAAAGGGGATAAAAACGCAGCTGTTTAAAAATAAGAAAAACCATCCATAAAAAAGACCTCCAGAATATTCCCAAATCATAATATAAAATACACAGTTCTATATATAATAGCCTAAAAAGAGTAAAATGCATAATCAATTAAATTGATAAATAATATTATTAAAAATCTTTTAATCTCCTCGTCATTACTGACGAACAGAGGTAAGATGCAAGATAATAACACACTAGGTGATCAGACAGCATTTGTAAAAAATACAAGGCGGGGCGGCATTGTGTAAATTTATGTTTCCGCATAAGAGGAAGAATGTACTTTTTGGGGTGTGACTAGTAAAATTTACAAAAGAAGATAAAGTGTAAAATAGATTGTGGGGAGGTTCCATCACACGGGCAGACTGACAGATCGTTTGGTGAATAGGTTCCCGTAGGGTAGCCTAACATTCACGGGATAAGGTTTAACCGGAATCTCACCAATATAAAACGATGCTGCATATTAGTGAGAAACACCAAATAGGAATTTGAATCAAAAGGGATGGAAGGTAGCCCTGAATATAATTTTACCATATATTTATTACAGTTACTTTTGTGTCTTTCGTATGACCTTTTTGTTAAGAAAAGTTTTTTAATTTCAACTTTAGAAATCTTTTGACAGTTACTTTAGAAGCAGCACTATGCACTGGTTTGCGCTACTTTCAAGTAATTTTCCAGTGCAAAATAAGTTTTGCGCAAAAAGATTTTGCATTAATTTGTGCCACTTTTGTGATGCAAACAGAGAGGTAAATCTTACTAAATATACCCCAAAGTATCCACCTGAGTTGACAGAAGTGGACCACATAACCAGTCCTTGTCATTACATGCTGATTCTAAAGGATTGGTCCACCATTAGTGCCATTATTGGGGAATTAACTCTGGAACGAAAAGCAAATTATGATTATATCTTTATCTTTACTTTTGTTTGCTTGTTCTTCCCAAGGGCGTGGCTACCATTGGTGCACCGGGAACCAGAGGCCAGAGAGGGCGCAACTACAACAGCCCCTTGAGCCCAGAGAGGGCACGTAAATAATCATGCTGGGTTAAACGAGCATTAAAGATTACTTTGATTTTTGTTTTTTTGTCTTATCACATTTGTTGTGCGTTCAAAGTCAGAGGTCAAATGTCAGACTAGTCTTATACAAACTGTTGCTTATTTTTTTTTAACAGAAACTGGTATTTACTTTTCTTTCACTTACTGCAAATTGTGATGAGTTTGTAAAGTGAACTATGTAAAAATCTTGCTGGTGCGAAAGGAAAGGCTGTAGGATGTCGTTTTCATCTAACATAGAGCGAAATTTAAATACCTGTAAATTAACTATATAAATATTTTAACATAAATAAATAGGAAAGCGCAAATGAATCAGTTTTTCTAATTCCAAAGTGTGATAGAAACAAAGGTTTTAATAGGGTCAAAACAAATTGAGACACTTTACTTCGTGGTGTGCAAATTACAAATTTCCACTGAAATTCAGTTATCACATTTGTATGCTATATAGTTTTATCTGTAAAATGTTATGTCCAAATTGTGTGTTTATTTCAATGGAAAATGTGTTGTTTGTAAATTACAGTGGCTACCACACTATGCTTTAGTAATATATTTTTTACAGTGTTCTCCTACATGCAACACCAGCTATGTACTACACCCTTACCATTGTCCTGCTGAATGGGTGTAGCTTATTTGTGATGCTTGTTCTTTGTGTAATACTTGAGGTTTCAGAATCTCCATGAGTTCAGTGATGCAACACTGATGACAACACCACCAGTCTGAAAATCTTTCCATTACCAGTGCCTATCAGGGCCATAGGAGCTCTTACGGCACTGGGAGTTTGCTGTTAGCTTCATCCGATTCCCTCAGCTACAGAGCCAGACTCTGACCTGCAGAATCTACTGAAGCATCCACGGGGGTATCGCTAAAGCTCATTGTTCACTCACCGAATGGCCGAGCAATAGGCATGCTCACTTTTCTTAACGCAGAGTGCACCATTCAGCTCTGGCCACCTGATGCCAGCAGAGGTCAAAGAAGCCATTATGCCCATGCTGCTGGGTAGCTTTCCAGGACATGACAGTCATAGTAATCATTACGTTCAGCCTGACAGGGGAAGCACAGTCGATGGCAGTTAGTAAAAGAACATAGACTTACTTAGGATACAGTGGTGGAACTCGGAAAATGAATGATTTGAGATCTGTTTGTTTAATTTTATGCTAATAAAATGCACAGGTAGTGTTAACAAATCTCTTGAGGTTGCCACACAATTCTTTTTTACTAAATCCAAAGGTAGGAATCGTTATCCTTCTGAGACCTGTGGAAACTGGCCAAAATCTCTGAAAACAGGATGATGCTCCCCAGTGCGAGATTCTAAGAGAGGGGGAACTGAGAGAGGGGGAACTCGAGTGACTGTTATAAACAGTACTGTATTAGAGTTGCTCGAGTCAACAAATTAACGGGGAGAGCCGAGTTAAGGGTGTGTCTTGGCTCTAATAATCCAGGCACGAGCTGAGCCATGGGAACATTTGGCAAGGATATTGTGCAACAAATATTATGTAAAAATATGATAAAAAGTCCTCAAAATTCACTGCACTGAGAGGCATTTATTAAAATAGATAGTTTTTAAACATGAAGTTAGAAACGTTCATGCCCCCAACCCTCAATCCGATGACAATACCATTAGCAAACTAAGGGGCAAATCAGTTGTCATGTGCACCCTATATGTTGGCTATATTCAAGTTTTTGCAAGGAGCAACATTATGGTCCATCGAGCCAAACACAAGAGAGATTTTTGTACAGCACACATTCACACATATTTCAAGATTTTCTCATATGCAATAATGAAATAATATAAGAGGCACAATAAGATAAGATAAAATAAAATAATAGCCTACGATCACACATTTTGGTTAAGTGGCCAAGCTGGGATTAATCCCAGGTTTTCTAGTCTCTTATAGTGTAACTCAATCACTAAATTGGTATCCCTTTTTTACTCCTGTTTGACATTAAAATGTAATGCTTTGTCTTTCATTCTTGGTGCATGAAGTTAGAGCGTGGGTAGCAGGCAGAAGACACAAGAAAACTCAGCTCATTTAGAGCTCAAGAAGACTTCAAACTAAACTGGTGCCTAGTATCTGGCTCGAGCCTTCAGTGGCTCACCCACCTCTGTAGTTTACTCTGGGTATTCTATGCCCGAAATAGGGTTAGATGCTATTGCCAGTGTGATACCTGTTTTGTATGTGACAATATCTTAGCTTGCACTGCTGATAACCATCCTGTACCTGTGCTGCATGTGAGGGGAACTTACACTCCTGCCAAATGCTGTACATTGAATATGTGTGAGGGCTTGGACTGCTCTTGCAGATGCTGTACGTGTTCTGTGCATGTGGTGGAAGCATAGATTGTTTCTGACCAGATCTGTTTATTTTCTATGGGTGTGAGGAAACTGTGTACTTCTGCCTGGTGCTGTACCTGTTTTGTGTGTGGAGATCTTGCTATGCGTGTGAGTCAAGCTTGCACTCATACACCCCAGTGATGTTCCTTACACTTGTACCAAATCTAAAATGCTGATTGTTCATTGTATTTAAGTGAGGTGTTAAATGGTGCTACCTAGTACATACTTGTTGTATGTCTTTCAGGGAAGCTTGCAGTGGCACTGCAATACCACATTTGTTCCATGTATTTGAAACAAGCTTGCACAGGCCCTGAGCACTACATGTGTTCCATGTCTCTGAACGAAGCTTGCCCTGGCCCTGCTGGGCCACATTTGTTCCATTCCTTTGATTGATGCTTGCACTGGCCCTGCAGTACCACATTTCTTCCATGTCATTGAAGGAAGCTTGCACAGGCTGGTACTGCAGTACCACACTTGTTCCATGTCCCTAAAGGAAACTTGCACTGATCCTGCAGCATCAACCTTGTTCCATGTCTTTCAGGAAAGATTGTGATGCTCTTGAGCAGTATTCTATGTCTTATTCGTGTGAGCCCAGGGCCCCATGCACTTCTGCTCCCTGTGTTCTATCTATTTCTGTGTGTTTTAGGACTGACCAAAGATAGACTGTGTTAGCTATTTTATCAGCCTTATGTTTTCTCATAAATAGTACATAATCTTGCTTAGAGAAAATGGGCTTTAGGTAAGCCCACTTCAGTTATTCATCAGACAGAGTGTCATTCACATATTAGTTCAGCCCTTCAAAACAGCATACACACAATTGGGCAGTACATCAGCCCTCTTCAGCCATTGGTTTTGTTGACAATGTTTAGCTCTACCTAATAGACAACTGCTAGTCTTTAGGATGTCAGATAGTCTGGGTAATAGCATTTTACCTGCTTACTCTGTTACTCTGTATCTAGACCAACCAGAGGCGATATTTCCTTTAGTTCAGTCCCCAGTAGCTCACCTGCAAATGCAGACGAGTGCTAATTGAGTAATGAGAGTAGCATCAGCTCCGCTGCCATTGCTATCAACCAAAACTTTTATGTGCAGATTGCCAGGCATCAGCAAACTTCAAAACCAGGCCAACATCTTGAAATACTATTCAGTATACTCTGGGCTTTTTTTACTGTTCCAAGATGGCAGACCAACGCAAAGCTTTACTTTTTAATATATTTATTAAAGCATATGCCTCTCACATTTAGTCGGCATATATTTTCTTTTGTTTTTCTTTCTTTTGTAATGCATTTTGGCTTATGGTTGCACTGAACAGAAAATTACCACCTTGTTTTTTAGAAGGCAAGTGGGACTTTTGTAATGCCATGACTCTTCCCTGCAAAGGTCCACAAAGATCAGACTCACATAGTCTGCAGTGCAGGTCCAAGCTTCACGAGCTTTGAATTACACTAGTGGACCAATGCACCAAATACTCAACCTGTGTCTTTTATGCCACCATTTGTCCTTCCTAGTGAGTGGTGTACCTGAATGAGCAATGTGCCTGTGTCAGTGCAGGATAGCTACCATTTTTTGTGTGTCCATTGTGAGGGATGTGCCTGTGTAAATGCTGAATTAAAGTTGTATTTTGTGAGTGCAGGTAAAGTGGTTTATAGATTGAAAGTTATGCCTGGTTCTGTGCAGAATGAGGCATATGCCTGTGTGAATGCAGTGTGAGAGATGTGCCTATGTGAGGGCAGCAGTGCAAGTGTGGGGTCTGTGCATGGTATGTCTTTGGGTGCATGCACTTTACAAGGGCCACACCTACTGGCTTTGGTAATGGTTTTAAGGGTTAAGGATTTAACCTTTAAATGCAGTTCAGGGAGTGGAAATACAATAGTGTGTGCATGAGAATGGTAGTGAGTTTTTATATGGCAGATGCTAAATGAGGGTGAGAAGTGTTGGGACAGCTGACAGAATGAGATGTAACCCTAGTGAGGGGGCCCACTTACCTTTGCTTGCACTAGGGCCCATGGTAACTTAGCTACACCACTAGTTCTTTGCCTGCTCCAAGGAGACCATGTCAGATGAAGAAATTCTGAATTTTAAACACTTCTTTAAAGTGTGGTTGTCTCTGCCTACCTGCTGACAGATGAAATTCTGACAATATGATCAACTGCCACAATTATCAGTCAAGTCATAGCCTGAACATGTAGGCGGTTCTTCCTTACATAAAAATGGGGGCACACTTGGGTCTACCTCCTTCTTCAGCAAAGTCTAGAACTCTGCTGAGGAGTAACACCATAAACATATTGTCAGGCCACTTTCACTCACCTGAAACCCAGGAATCTACTGTAGCAAAGATAAGACTGTCAATGCCCCCTCACACTATTGTGTTGCCCCTCACAGAATCTTAATAATGTGGAGTGATATGAACAGTCCCCAGGGGAAGAGGGGCTGGAGAAAGAGGGCGAGAGAGAGAGAGAGGCAGGGAGAAAGAGAGAGAGAGAGACAGAGAGAGAGAGAGAGATAAAAAGAGAGAGAGAGTGGTGCAATGCGTTCTGTCTTTCTGTGCCACAACTCTTTCAGGACGTGGCCGTTGTCATGTCTACCTGCTCTACAAAAGCACTTTGGGACCTTATGATTCTTGTGACCCTCCCTAAGAAAAGCACAACATTCTGTAATTATTAGGTATTCCTCATTGAGCTCTCCTCTCTAGTTACCAGGCCTTTGAAATGGTCCTTCCCTTCGGTATTCGCTTAACTTGACTATGGTGCTTGAAAGGTTAACTCTTGTATACATCTTTTCCAAGACTTGTCATTCACTGTGCTACAATTCCTTATTCACCTTTATTCAACTTCTGTCCAATAATAAAACATATATCATTAAGCGATCTTTATTTAGACCCACAACCCCCAAAGCTGTGAACACGTATGCACACAGGTCCTTTCTGTTCTCACCTTGTTATATTTTCAAATGCACTTAGGAATGGTCTATTCCTAAGCAACAAGTTCACAAATGTTCCACAAAAGCTGGGAGGAAAATCCAATGGTGAAATTGGTACAGGTACACTGTTAATTATGTGACAAATCCACCTGTGTTAGTCTTTTAGGATAATGTAAGATCTCTCCTGGCCCACGTGTCTAGGCCCATTCTGACCCGGGACGCAGCCCACAGACAAAGCCGAATGCTTGCATTCGTGTCATCTGCACTTGGACCTCGAGTGGCCAGTGCCCTTTATTTATTCCCTCGGGATGCGTGTGATGCACGTAGTGTGTATTGCGACCGGGTGGCTCACACAAGGGTGTGGAATTTAATAAAATATCTACTTGTCCATGGGGCAGGTTGCTTCATAAATCTACTTGTCCTGTAACAAAATCCACTTACCCTTTGGTGCCATGTAGTGCGGCGACAAATTATGGCAGCAATCTCTTTATATAAGAGCTCTGATATAGCCTCTCTGATTATGCCAGGGCTCATACTATAGTAGTGTTTGAATACTTGCAATCCCCTTATGTTGCCATGTTTCCACAGATCTACATACTGGGGCTGAAGGTAGTGGTAAGCAATAGTTCCAGGGTTAAAATGCCCTTTTGCGTCTGTGCAAACCTACTAACTTGCATGTTTTAATGGTTTTCAACAACTCTTCTCTAATCTTTTCCCATACTGAGAAATGTTGGAAATTTACTCCTGACAATGGCAGACGTAAACCTTCTTCCAGAGTTGGGAAAAAAGTGGTTGTAGGGAAAGTGAACTTGTAAACACTCAGATTTTCGCATGAGCAAATCTATACATGCATATTTGCTCATGCTAAAATGCAGTTCACACATATTTTCTAGGAGTACTATTTTTTGTCCTAATTCTGTAAATTCTTGGGAATTCATGAAAGCCATATAGCTGCACTTAATGCAAGGAAATAGACCAGGGGTGCACTTTTGAGGCTTTCTTTAATAATTGAGCCCCTAATTTGGTCTGGTGTTGACCATGACCTTTTGTGTTTATTAAAATTCTGTCTAACTCTCTGAATCGGATGGCTTTACTGTGAGTGACAGCATTCTGCTCTTTCACAAGGAGCATATCGGCACACAAAGTAGTCTTGTTCAGTGCCAGTAACTACTGTGGCAGTGTGTGCTTTTCGAGACCAAAAACTATTTTTGCTTTTGCCAATGTTTGTTATAATGGTGAGGGCCCGGCAGCTCCCACACTAATAAAAGGTATTACAAAAACCATGGCAAAACAAGTCACACATTGACAAAACTAAAAAGCTGACCACCAATTTCAGACCTACTGGCTTTGCCAATGCTTGTTTATTTTTGTTTCCCATTATCTTATTGAAACTGGTTACACTGATTTTACATTATGAATATTTTTGGGAAATACTAGCATGCATCAACACATATTACTAAATGATGCTGCAAAGAAATGGAACCTGACATTTTACAGTAGTTTAGCAAAATGTTTTTTTCCTGCTTTTATTTTTATGAACATTTTATTTTGAAAGTAAAGAATCATCAATTTTGCTTTCAAGCTTCTGCAAATATTTGCATCAAATCAGAGAGCATTCTGGGAGAATTATACATAGCCTCATACTGCTAAACCTTGAAAACGTGTGTACACATTTTTTATACTGGAAACACTGTCAGTAGTGCAGTCAGAGCTTACAACATTTACTTAGAGCGCTCACCCTAATAATAAAGGCTTTCAATTAATGAACCATAAATACAAGTTTGAACAGCATTAACATACGGACAAAAATATTACCTTAACTGCAGACAGTGCCCTTCCCTGATCCATAATGTGGTACTGCAAACTGGCAGCCAAAGGGTTTGTGCTGCAGGGGGTTGGGCCTACTTGTCCCAAGGACAAAATACACATGAAAACTTGTTGCCCTTGATCCCAAACAATATGTCCTGGGCGTCGGGCTATAGGAATTCCACATCCCTGCTCACTCCATCCTTTGTAACATTTCTGATTAAACAGCGAAAAGAAAAACAACATTAATATTGAAAATTGGCACTGACGTCTGGCACACAAAGTACTGGAGCCTTTGACTAGGACAAGGGTTTTCCCGGAGGAGGTAGGGGTAGCACCTGGTGTTCGCATATACATTTGGTCTCGACTGGCCAGTGCGACCATCCACTTTCCCTGCAGCCCACCCTCTATTGCTCAGTGCTCCTCCATCACTGTAGTTTGGGCCTTCCCTCTCCGTACTCGGAGCTACCTCCTGATTGGGAGTGTTTATGCTTCTGTCAGCTTCCCACTCAGGTTCACCTTGGACACTTTCATCTGATCCATTGCTGGGCAGTTGGGAACTAGGACACGTTCCTTGACACTTTGGCTCTGCCCCTTTTTGCTGTCACCATGGTCCCTTTTATTTCACCACTTCCCATGCTTCTCTCTCGAATGGGGTCCAGAAATTCCACCCTGGATGACGATCCTTTTTTACCACACAATCACCAATTTGTAGGGAAGGGCTCACTCGACTCCAATCACGGCTCGCTCTCTCATTGTTGGCCTTTCTTCGCTCATGAGTTGCTTGTTCATCAAGAACCGTGGATTGCCAGTGGGGCCCAGCAGGCAAGACATCTCGCATTGGTCTCTTCATCAATAGGTCGCTAGGAGCACACCCTGTAGTGCAGTGGGGTGTCTCTCGATAGGCACATAGGAATTGGTGTAGACTACATTCAGGATTTTCACCCCGCTCTATTCCTATTCACAAAGCCCTTTTTAGGGTCCTCTTGAAACGCTCCACCTCTCCATTTGCTTGCGGCCAGACTGGATTGATGCGGCGATGCCTGATGTTAAGCTGGTGATGGTAATCATGAAATTCTTGGCTTTGGAAAGGAGGACCATTGTTGGTCTTGATCTCTTCTGGCAGCCCTAGTAATGCAAATATTTTCTCCAGAGCGGGTCAGACACAATTGAATACTGTCGAGCTGACCACCTCTGTGGAGTAACTGTCCATTATGACTAACGTCATCCTGTCATCGGGAAAACTGCTGAAGTCCATGCTGAGCGATGACCACGGCTGGGTACAGATAACTGGGGCGATGGGAGGTTCCCCCCCCTGTTATGATACATGAGTGGCAAGTCCTGACTCTCACTTCAACCAATCGGTCCATGCTAGGGAACCACACCTTGCTTCTTAGCCTTGCTTTCGTTTTGGCCATGCCTTGGTGCCTCTGATGCGCTAGCTCAATGGTTCTGTCCCATAGCTTGTAGAAAATGACAATTTGATGTCCCCGCAGCACGAGTCCTTCCTCACTCTCACTGAGCTCCTCTTGACATCGTCATAGTTGGGTTTGCGCCTCTTGTTCCTAGGGGGTCAGCCCCCCTGCCCCATCAAGAAAATTCCTCCACCGATCTCCCTTTAATGCAGCTTTCACCGTCTGTAAGCACCTGTCAGCCTGGGTATGTTCTGCTATTTCAGACAATGAGAGTGCACGGGACACGCGATCTCTGTAACCATCTTCACAAAATCCTCAGTCCCCAGGTCATCCTCCTGGTTTGATTCTGTCTTTGCCATTACTGGCTGTAATTGGACCGTCCATCTCTCTATTCTCAGAGGTCCATTGTGGGTGGTTCCCGCAAACAGCGGCACTAGGGGCTTGTGATCCGTTACTACTTGAAAGAGGTAGAGATGGAAATGTTTGCAGGCCCATCGAATGGTTAGCGCTTCTCTCTCAATTTGCGAATAGTGAGTTTCTATATCCGTCAGGGCCCTGCTCGCGTATGCTATGGGGACTCACTCGCTATCCCTTTCCCTCTGAGGTGGGACAGTTCCTAGCCCTACGGGGCTTGCATCCACAATCAGCTCAGTATTTCTGGCCGGATCAAAGTACGCCATTGTGGCAACGTGTAGAAGTGTTTCCTTGACATCAACAAAGGCCTTGGCAGCTTAGTTATTACATGCCCACGGGACATCTTTTTTTGTGAGTGCCCCCAGAGGTTCCAAGAGCATGTGTCAGGAATCAGGGCAAAAGACTGTGCAATGCTTGCCAAGAAATTGGAGCGGTGTCTTGGAACAGAGGGAGGAGGACCCCCGGTTCTCCTCGTGTCCAGAGAAGGTCGAGAAACTTATTATGGACCGCATTAGTGGGTTTGCGGGATTCCAAGATGGCCACCACTGACGTTCAAGGGTTAGCGCTCCAGTCTTTCGGCTGCGAGCACGAGGCTTAGAGATCAGCGTTTGGCTCGAGCGCACCCTCCTAACTGCGCACTTCACTAGAACCTGCCAGGAGAGTAGCGGTGCTTTCTGCTCATGCGTCCTTGAGGTAGAGGTAGAGTAGTTTTAGCTTTCGTTTCGCATACCGTCGGAGCACTAGAGTGTCCGTTGCTCATCGGGTGCGATTCCTGAGTCAAGAAGAAACCTACAAAGGAAAAAGAAGGTAAAAGGAAATTACCTTGTGCATTTTTGTCAACGAAGAATATCACAGCAGTAGAATAATACTTACTGAATTTTATCCAGAGGAATTCCAGCGTTGACACGCAAGTACCCTAAAGGAAAAGAAGAGAAAAATATTATACATATGTCTATAGAAATAGTTCTTGTTTTCTCTAGTCAAGAATTTTGAGAGATAATTAATTGAACATTTAATAAGAAGAAGGAGAGTATTTTCAATAACGCTTATTAGCGTTTGAAGGAATTGTTTATTCCAGAAATGTAATTCAGTTCATACTCCTTAGGAGATATATAATAACTAGGGGGCCGATTCACAGAACTAATCTGAGATAAAATCCTAAACTTACTACTTTTGGTATTCACAGAAGGCATTTAGTAGTAGTAAGTTAGGACTCCTAACTTACTACTACTAAACTGAGATAAAATCCTAAACTTACTACTTTTGGTATTCACAGAAGGCATTTAGTAGTAGTAAAGTTAGGAGTCCTAACTTTACTACTACTAAATGCCTTCTGTGAATACCAAAAGTAGTAAGTTTAGGATTTTATCTCAGTTTAGTAGTAGTAGAGTTAGGAGTCCTAACTTTACTACTACTAAATGACTTCTGTGAATACCAAAAGTAGTAAGTTTAGGATTTTATTCAGTTTAGTAGTAGTAAAGTTAGGAGTCCTAACTTTACTACTACTAAATGCCTTCTGTGAATACCAAAATTAGTAAGTTTAGGATTTTATCTCAGATTAGTTCTGTGAATCGGCCCCTAGAAGTTCAGCAATACCAAATAGAGTTACTAAGAAAGAAGAGAGGCAATTGCCAGTTCCTAACAGGGTATGTTTAATTAAAAGAGAAAATAGAATATCTAGTTTAAAAGTATTTTCTAAGAGAGATTAATTGCAAGAAATAATGTGTTGATTTGTTTTACAGTGTATACATGTATATTGCTGCACCAAGAAATTCTAGAAGTAGCAGTAGAAGTAGAAGACACCTGGAAGAGGTCGAGGCAGTCTCTTCTCTATCCCCATCCCCTTTCCCCCCTAAGAACTCCTTACCCCCCCCCTGTCTCATCAGGGGGTGTGGAGCGTATCTCGGAGTGGCATTGGGAAAAGGCTTCATTCTGCTCCTGTAAAGTTTTGGGAACTTCTTGATAGACTCTTTGACAGAGTGAAGTGACCACGAATAAATCACTCACCCGAGCAGAATGGCGGAAGGTTTTGATTTAAAAAATTTAGGTGGAGTTATGGAAGCTATTCAAAAAGAGTTGCTAGCAGTTCGGGAAGAGAATAGAAGTTTGAGGCAGGACTTATTGGCCTCTAGAAGGGAAACTACAGATTTAGCTAGCAAAATGGATGGTTATTTCTCTGGAACTAGTTTTGCAACCCTATCACATGAGTCACAGGCTTCGAGTTCCACCCCAATTCTCCACCCTAGAAGCACCACTCAGGTAGTTCACTCTTTGTCACCAGTTATTCCTTTAGCCCCTCCAGAACGTTTCAGTGGAGACCCTCAAAACGCCCACATTTTTCTAACTCAGTTCTCTCTTCATTTCATGTGCCGGCCGGCTATTTTCCCTGATGCACAGTCCCGAGTAGCCTTCGTGTTATCCTATCTAAGTGGAGATGCGGCTGCTTGGTCTTTGCCACTGGTTTCCAAAGACTCAGCAATTCTGTACGACTTAGATGAATTCAAGAAGGAGTTTTTGAGGATCTTTGATCGGCGAAAGGTGGCACAAGCTACAGATAATGAGTTGTTGGAGTTGAGACAAGGGAACAAGGAACTAGTCGCGTATCTCGCCCAATTTAACAAATTGATCGTAGAGACTGATTGGCCTGAGAACAAGAGAGCAGCGTTGTTTTACAGAGGCCTAAAGGATGAACTGAAGGACGCCTTGTCACAAATACCTAATAGCCCCACTGAAGTTTCCGCCCTTATTGATTTAGTCTTGGAACTAGATTATCGACAAACTGAAAGAAAAGGAGAAAAGAGGAGGGAATTTCGTCCAAGTGTTCCAAGATTTGACCGGATGAGATCAGATGGAGTAAAAACTACGGAGAATAATCAATCAGTGGAACCAATGCAAATTGGAGTAGTTCGAGGCCCCCTTTCAAGGGAAGAAAAGGAGAAGAGGAGGTTAAATAATCTCTGTTTATATTGTGGAGTCAGCGGACATTTTGTCAAAGCCTGTCCAAAGAAGCCGAAGATCTCGCCGAAGGAAAACTTGCAGCACCACCAGTAGGAGGGGTTGGACTGGTGGGTGCTAAAGAAATCACAACTCCAGACTCTCACTTGTTGGCGAATACTCTGCAATCATCTGCACCACATTTGACCTTACCGGTTACTATAAGGTTCGGAACGTCTGTTCAATCAGACATTCCTGTGATAATCGATTCGGGGGCCACAGGAAATGTCTGTGACTTAAAGATCGCTACGAAGATTGGCTTACAGGCTATAAGGAAGAATAAGAGTGAGGCTGTGAGAGCCGTAGATGGCACAAACCTTTCTTCAGGCCCCATCGTGAGTCACACAGAAAAGGTAGAACTTATTTTACCGGATGGACATCGTGAAATCCTGCAATTTAACTTGATCGACGCACCACAGTTCCAGTTAATTCTTGGCCTCCCTTGGCTAACGGAACACAATCCTCAGATTGATTGGGAGAAAAGATCGATCAAGATGAATTCGGAATATTGCAAGGAGTTTTGTTTTCTCTGAGAGAATCAAGTAAAAGAGTCAAACTTGGCCACCTGTTTGTGTGAAAACGGAGCTTCCATGTGTGTTATACATACTGAAGAAGTTCCAGAGATGTACCAGGAATATAAGGATGTCTTTAGCGAAGTTGAGGCTGAGAGGCTACCCCCCCATCGGGCCTACGATTGTAAAATCGAGTTGGAACTAGGGGCGAATCTTCCGTGCAGTAGGATCTATGCCTTAACGGAAAAGGAAGACCAATTCTTGAAGGAATACATCCAGACATATTTAAAGAATGGGTTCATTAGGCCATCCCAGTCTCCCATCTCATTGCCTTTATTTTTCGTGCCAAAGAAGGAAAAGGGCGAATTAAGGACTTGTATAGATTATCGGGCCTTGAACCGAATAACCATCAAAAACAGGTACCCTTTGCCCCTGATCTCAGTACTCTTAGATCAGGTAAAAGGAGCACAAGTCTATCCGAAGCTGGACCTAAGAGGGTCAAACCATTTGGTCCGAATCAGAGAAGGAGACGAGTGGAAGACCGCTTTCAGAACGAAGTTTGGCCTATATGAATACCAGGTTATGCCTTACGGTCTCTGTAACACCCCGGCTGCCTTCCAGCATTTCATAAACGACATTTTGAATCAATTTATTGACAAATGTGCCATCGTCTATATTGATGACATTTTGATATACTCCGCGTCGGAGGAAGAACATCAAGAACATGTAAAAGGTATCTTGGAAAAGCTGCGAGAAAACAGTTTATACGTAAAACTTGAGAAGTGTGCTTTCAATGTCCGCTCTGTGGATTTCCTCGGCTTCATTCTATCTCCAGAAAGAATTACCATGGATGAAAACAAGATAAAGGCAGTTCTGGAATGGCCTTCTCCTACGACCATCAAAGAAATACAGAGCTTCATTGGATTTGCAAATTTCTACAGGAGATTCATAAAAGAATTCTCTCAAAAGGTGATTCCAATTACTCGTTTGTTAAAAAAAGGAGTTCCATTTGTTTGGTCAGAAGAGGCTGAAGAAGCCTTTCAGTCACTAAAGACGAGTTTTACTTCAGCTCCTATCCTGCTTCATGCGGATCCGGCAGAGCCTTTTTATTTGGAAACGGATGCTTCAGATCAAGCTATTGGTGGGGTTCTATCTCAAAGGCACAAAGTTACCGGCCAGTTGCACCCCGTTGCTTACCGTTCCCGGAACTTGCTTCCAGCCAAAATTAACTACACAATCACGGAGAAGGAATTACTAGCCATTAAGGATGCTTTCAAAGAGTGGAGGCATTATCTAATGGGAGCCAGACATACCGTAACAGTGTTTACTGACCATAAAAATCTGCAGTTCCTTAAGTCGGCAAGAACCCTTACACCACGACAGCTCAGGTGGTCTCTCTACTTTGCAGACTACAATTTTGTAATTACTTACTGACCTGGAAACAAGAATGGAAAGGCGGATGCCTTGTCCAGGATAGACACTGAAGGTCAGAAGGTGGCAATTGAAAATCATTAAATTATTCCAGAATCTAAAATTGTGGGGGTTATAGCCAGCGAGACCCTAGACGAAAAAATCAGAGAGGCAGTAACTCAAGAAGAAATGCAACAATGGATCAAGGAAGAACCCTCTAGAGAAATTAGGAATGGATTGCCCTATCATGTAGAAGGTTTGTTCTTACCCATCTCTGAATTACGACAAAGAGTCCTGTACGATTGTCACGATCATCCAATGGCCGGACATAAGGGAATAAATAAGACAGAAGAATTGATCAAGAGACAATTTTGGTGGCCCAATATGACCAAAGATATAAAATAGTATGTGCTAGACTGTGGGATCTGTGCTCAGGGAAAATCAACTCGGCAGTCCCCACAAGGGCTGTTACAGCCGTTGCCAACTCCTCCCCATCCTTGGCACACAATGACAATGGATTTGATTGTAGATCTGCCATCTAGCCAGGGTTTTAACACAATTTTGGTTATGGTTGATGCCTTCAATAAAATGGCCCACTTTGTTCCTTTAAAGAATATTCCTAGTGCTAAGGAACTGGCTACTCAGTTCAAATTGCATCTAGTAAGGTTTCAGGGAATTCCTAAGGTTCTCATTTCAGATCGTGGAACTCAGTTTCTGTCCCATTTTTGAAAGGCATTTACGAAGAGTCTGAACATAGAAACCACATTTTCCACTAGTTATCACCCTGAGACAGACGGCCAAACTGAGAGAGCGAATCAGGAGTTAGAAGAGTACTTGAGACTTTTTCTGTTGGATCAGGAAGGGGACTGGCTGGATCTCCTCTGGGCAGCAGATTTTGCGCACAATAACTCCCAGAATAGTTCTACAGGCCATTCACCATTCTATCTAAATTATGGGCGACATCCAAATTTAATAATCAGTACCAATGAAATAACTGTCCCTGCAGTAAAAGACTTAGTACAACACTTGAGTGAAATACACGAGACAGCTAGAAAAAAGTTAGAAAAATCTAAAAAAATGTATAAAACCTATGCTGATAAAAAGAGAAGACAGGAAGACACTAGGGAGTAAGGTTTGGCTCAGTACTAAAAACTTGAGACTAAGAGGGAATCGGAAATTTCAACCTCGCTTTATTGGCCCTTTTGTAGTCGAGAAGAGGTTAAGCCCAGAGACCTACAGGCTAAAATTGCCCTCACAATTAAAAATCTACCCAGTGTTTCAGGTCTCATTATTAAAAAGGTCTTCACCTAGTCGCAGGAAAAAGACACCTCCTAAGGTAGTTCAAACTGAGGTAGGGGAAGAGTTTGAAGTAAAAAGTATTCTAGACTCCAAGTGGAAGAATGGAAACATTTTCTACCTAATTGACTGGAAGGGTTATGGTCCGGAAGAAAGGTCTTGGGAGTCTCATGCTGATGTTCATGCTCCAAGATTGGTAAAATCCTTCCATGATCAATACCCTTGTAAGGCTAGACTTGGAGAACCCCCCTTGCAGAGGGGTACTGTCAGGAATCAGGGCAAAAGACTGTGCAATGCTTGCCAAGAAATTGGAGCGGTGTCTTGGAACAGAGGGAGGAGGACCCCCGGTTCTCCTCGTGTCCAGAGAAGGTCGAGAAACTTATTATGGACCGCATTAGTGGGTTTGCGGAATTCCAAGATGGCCGCCACTGACGTTCAAGGGTTAGCGCTCCAGTCTTTCGGCTGCGAGCGTGAGGCTTAGAGATCAGCGTTTGGCTCGAGCGCACCCTCCTAACTGCGCACTTCACAAGAACCTGTCAGGAGAGTAGCGGTGCTTTCTGCTCATGCGTCCTTGAGGTAGAGGTAGAGTAGTTTTAGCTTTCGTTTCGCATACCGTCGGAGCACTAGAGTGTCCGTTGCTCGTCGGGTGCGATTCCTGAGTCAAGAAGAAACCTACAAAGGAAAAAGAAGGTAAAAGGAAATTACCTTGTGCATTTTTGTCAACGAAGAACACCACAGCAGTAGAATAATACTTACTGAATTTTCTCCAGAGGAATTCCAGCGTTGACACGCAAGTACCCTAAAGGAAAAGAAGAGAAAAATATTATACATATGTTCTTGTTTTCTCTAGTCAAGAATTTTGAGATAATTAATTGAACATTTAATAAGAAGAAAGAGAGTATTTTCAATAACGCTTATTAGCGTTTGAAGGAATTGTTTATTCCAGAAATGTAATTCAGTTCATACTCCTTAGGAGATATATAATAACTGGAAGTTCATCAATACCAAATAGAGTTACTAAGAAAGAAGAGAGGCAATTGCCAGTCCCTAACAGGGTATGTTTAATTAAAAGAGAAAATAGAATATCTAGTTTAAAAGTATTTTCTAAGAGAGATTAATTGCAAGAAATAATGTGTTGATTTGTTTTACAGTGCATACATGTATATTGCTGCACCAAGAAATTCTAGAAGTAGCAGTAGAAGACACCTGGAAGAACTCGAGGTAGTCTCTTCTCTATCCTCATCCCCTTTCCCCCCTGAGAACTCCTTACCCCCCCCCCCCTGTCTCATCAGGGGGTGTGGAGAGGATCTCGGAGTGACATTGGGAAAAGGCTTCATTCTGCTCCTGTGAAGTTTTGGGAACTTCTTGATAGACTCTTTGACAGCATGGCAAGCTGGGAAATGAAGCGGCCGCAATATTTGGCCATACCCAAAAAACTGTCCACTTATAAAGGGCTGCCTGGGACAGCAGCAGTCTTGAAGGCCTCGATTTTCCTGGGATCTACTTGGAGTCCTTCTGCTGAGAACCTATAGACGAAGAATTCAATTACTTTAGTGTTAAACAGGCATTTACGCCTGTGGAGGGTAAATCGCCAGATGACGCAAAGTGGCCCTGAGACGTGTGTGATGAACTTCTAGGCTGCTGGAAAAGATGAGAATGCCGTCACTGACATTGATACCCACCAAACCAGACATCGCTTCTCTGATCATGCCCTGAAAGACCTCAGCTGCTGAGGACACTCCGAAGCTGAGTTGCTTGAACCGGCGAAGCCCCACGTGTGTGGGGAAAGTAATTATGTTCAAGCTTGACTCTCTAGTGAAAGTTGGTGATACCCAGAGTTCAAGTCCAATTTAGAGAACCATTTAGCGCTGTTTAAATCAGCTACGATCTCATCAATGGTAGGTGTTATGTGCCGTTCTCGGCGAATGGCCTTGTTGGGCAGGCTCATATCAATGCAAAGTCTTATGGCCTCTGGTTGTTTGGGTTGTGGGGCAATTACCATTGGCGATACCCAGGGTGTTGGGCCTGTTACCTTCTCAATTACACCCTCCCTTTCTAGCCCGTCTAATTCCCTCTCCACATGTGGCCTCAGTTGAAATGGCACTCGTCGGTGACACAGGGCTACTGGCCTCACGGTGTCATTGATGTGCAGTTTCACTTGTACCCCTTTAAGGCTCCCTAGCCCTTGAAACAGTTGTGGAAATTCAGCAAGTATATTGTCTGCATGAGACTGCTTGGCATAAAATAGTAGCCCCAAATCCTCGGCAATGTGACACCCTAGCAGGGTTCCGGTGCTGTCTTGAGTTACATGAAATTTTGTCTTTGTCTTCACATCACCACTGGACACTTCCACTTCAATGATCCCTCGCAGGGGAATGGGATCTGTGCCACGATATGTATATATCCTGGCCTTTGTCGGGAGAATCGCAGTTCATGGGCTCAGCTTCAGGAATTGTTCAGAGTCAATAACATTTACTGAGGCTCCTGTGTCGATGAGAGTTTACGTTGACTTGACATATAGGCGATGGCTTTCTTCTCTGGTTGTTGCGCCCAATGAACGATATGGTGAACACGAAGGTAGGAGGATTTGCACCCCTGGATTAGTTGTGCTCTAATCTCATTCTGTTTACCAATTTATGAGCATGAACTTGCAAGTCTGTGCAGCCACGCAAAGAATGTGTCCAGCGATTCACCTTCTAGCTGATGCACTTGTCGCAGTTTGAATCGTTCGTAGTCGGGATTCAATTGTGGGTCAAAATGCTTATTAAGTGCATTCACAGCCACTTCAAAGTCGTTGTCATCTCCTGTATTGGGTAAGTTCACAAATAAGTCATATAGTTCACCACCGCCCATGTGGAGCATGAGTGAGTGCTTCACGGCGCCATGCATCTCTCGCAAGGCCCTAAAGAAGTGGTTGAGTCTTCCAACCCAGTGACGCCACCTCGGGGCTGCTGTCGCTGGGCCCTCTAGTTGGCTGAAAGGCAGGAGTGCCACCACGGGTGCCTGCACACTCCTGTGCTGCGCTGGCGATTCCGATTCCTCCACCACAGCACCTCTTCCTGTGTGGACATGACTGTTAAAACTACCACACATTATGGTGCACATTTCAGTAAAATTGTGACACAAGTCTCCCTGAACAGGGAAACATACTGGGTCTGACAGAAGAACTGACATAAGAAACACAAGAGCACAGGGCACTGCACCAATGACATACTACCCCAGTGCTTCATTTGAGCCGGTGGTTTCCAGTGCTCAGCACCAACACCTAATTGTCAGTACCAGCTGTAGTGATACACGTGGTGGCGCTATCTGTCCAATTTTGAGATAAAGTACAACAACAGTGTTTAATGAGTCAATATCCATTAAAAAGAGTAATACCTGCCTCTCATGCCATTAATATAGCTTTGGGTGGCCTGAAATTGTCTGAATGGTCACACTTGTAGGAGTGTGATGATTGGTAGTTGTGTTTGTACAGTCATTGGCAGCATTGGCAGGGGCAATGGGTGGTGTGGGCTACAGTAAAGAAGGCCCTGGCACTTACATTTTTTTTTTTTTACAAATTAAGCACTGTTACCATGTAAAGAGACACTGGCATCAAAAGGTGGCCAGAAGCCTAAAACATGCCCAATGATCTATCAAAACCTATAGCTTTTTCCAATGCGTGTTAGCCATCTCAGATAAATGAGTAACAATGCTATTGTTGTGAATAATTAGAATTGAAAATGTTTCAATTTTGTTAACATGAGACTGCAAATTATACATTAGTAAAATATGTGAAAAAGGTAGTGGACTTCGAAGTATCCCAGTCACTCCTGTTCAACCCTTTCCATCATTTTCCTGTTAGGCATGAACTTTTCTACCAACATCTTTCTGAAATCCCTTTTCTCCATTTCTCACACTGTTTTTCTGCTATGTCCTTCTGCATATACTTCCGTCCATCACCTCCCCCTTTATTGTGTGTGCTTGCTCAGTCTCTCTTTCTCGGGCCCTCTCTTTCTCACACACACACACACACACATCTTCAAGCACAACCTGAACTCACCCAGCCATCTAAAGAACTCTCAGTTCACAGTATGCACTTATAGAGGGGTAACATGTTGCATCAAAAACACCTACAGAAATGCAACATCAGGAAAGACAAATAATCTGGGGAGAGGATGTAGCCTTTCAGCTAGAGCGGTCAACCTTGAAGCTGGGGAACCAGGTTCGAGTCTCGGCAACGACACTCAACATCCTGTGATTCTGGGCAAATCACTTAATCTCCCCGTGCCTAACAAAAATGAATGTGTCCTTCTGTAATGAAACTGGTGCTCATGTAAAGCGCTCTGATACCCGATGTCTCGGGTCTAGTCCGCGCTATATAAAACTCTAAAAAAAACAATGCAAGGTTAAATAAAATAAGTGAATTGTAAAAGGCACTGCATCACTGACAAGGATTACCTTCAGGGTCCATACAGACATTGATAAGAAAAAGATTTTCGTTTTGGCTATAACGTTAGAGACATAAATAGAGAGAGTGTCTAGTAAGGACCTGTTTCAAAGTCAGTTTTTAATTACTGCTTGGCCTTAGCACTGACAGGACCTACCCCCTTAAAGCCCTGGTATAACTGTGGGTGATTCTGGGTACTTCACCGTGCTCTTCTTGTTGTAGCATCATTTTCTCTAGTGCCAGTTTTTACTCCCTTTCTGTCGTTTGGGACTCAAAGGAGTATATTCACAAGAACGTGCGATAACTACTGCAAGAGTAGCGTAACGCAACTTTCAACATCGCAGCCTATCGCGGGAAAATAACCCCATGTCATTGTGGAATTCACAACAAGGCGGTAGCAAGCGACAGTCTGCCGAAACCGCGGACAATGTCCGCGATACAACCACCACGATGGAGATAAAAACACAAACCACAACATCAAAAAACACGCGATGGGCCAAAGCGCGATGAGGAAACCAGCGATAAGCAGCGCCAGGCCTGCAACACACACCTGGCAGGCGTAAAAAAACACCATAAAAGTAGAAAAAACACCCACACACAAACTGACCCACACCCAAGCACCATGGAGGCAGCCGGAGCAGGTGCAGAGGACGAGCGCAACCCCACAAGCACCCCGGACGACCAGCCTGGGACCTCGGGGACAGGGAAGGGCAAGGACAAGAAGACGAGGAAGACCAAGTTCAGTCCGCAGGCGAACAGGATCATAGTCACGGAGGTGATGGAACACCATCAACAACTCTTCGTCACCTCCAACATGTCATTGGGCACCAAAAATAGAATATGGCGGGACATCGTCGGCAAGGTGAATGCCGTCGGAGAGCACAAGCAGACAATGGACGAGGTCAAGAGGCGATGGAATGACATCAAGCGGAAGACCAAGGAGAAACTCACCGCCAACCAGAAGGCAGCAACGCAGACCGGAGGTGGGGGCCCAGCGCCACAGCTGGAGCTGGATGACATGGAGGAGCTGGTGTCGACAGTCATCAGTGTGGAGACTGTGGCTGGAGTCGGTGACCGGACACTGCTCGACAGGACACAACACAACCACAACAGGGTGAGTGACCACCAGGTACTGGGGGGACGGGTGGAGATGGCCACAATGGCACACATGCACAAGCAAGCAGGGCACAGTGCACACCCACAATGACCCTGGGTCCTCGTCCAGACCCACAGACTGTCACAATGTACAATGCCATGCTGTCTGAATGTCAACCTGTACCATGCGGCTACATACATGTGGACACATTGTAATACACCATCTCCCCTTCACATCGCAGGGGCATCGTCAACACCTCTTGCAGAGCAGTCCCAGCCACTCTTCACTGATGACGAGGAGGACAACACCAGCATCGACACCCAAACCATCCAAGACATCATTGACCTCATCCGCCACTCACCTCCAGGAGCAGGGCAGCCCAGCTACATCGATGAGACCCCACCCACCACCCAAACCACCCAGCAGGAGGCACCCACAGCCCCGGCACCCTCCCAAGTGCCCAGGAACAACATATGGCCTTCCAACGCCGTGTGCTGGAGGGCCAGAGGGAGACGGCCGAGCAGGTGCAGGTGGGGTTCGACCTCATGGCTACCAAACTGGACGCCATCCTTGGGTGTCTATGTCCGCCCCATGGTCTCCAACGAGCCCTGACTGACATCGCTGGAGTCATGACGCGGAGGGAAGAATACCTGTCCGCTCAGAGTGGCTCCAGCGATCCCAGCCATGAGCTGGCACACATGCGGAGGCTCATGGAGGACATGGTGCGGATGGAGGCGGAAAGGATGGCAGCCACCGCTGCACATCAGCGAAATGTAGCTGGCATCTACCAGGCCCAGCATGTCCTCATCATGGCATTGCTGCCACAAGGCGTGGCGATGATGAATGCTGCTGCCCCCACACCATCCACATCTCTGCCCCCTGGTGTGTCAGTGCCTCCCAGTGCGGCAGGCGTATCCACTCCGGCACCTGATGTGTCACTGCCACACAGTGCGGCCGACAATCCTCCTCCGACCCCTGATGTGTCAGTGGCACACAGTGCCGCAGCTGGTACTGCAACACCCACAGGTGGGGCAGAGCACACATCCAGGGACGAGGACGTGGATGGGATTGAGATCAGAAGGAGGCACTAGCATTCATTTCTGCCACCTTGCCTGTTTCTGCTTGGTGCCGCACATGGCCTCAAGACCTACCACTGACCCCCGATACACTCCAATGCACTCACCTTGGACAGCGACATGGACTGCCACATCCTGTTTGACGTCCAATGACACGGCGGACAGACTGCGGACTGTACCCTTCCTCTTCCGCAGTACAGGTCATCCCCGGATGGACACTGGCTGGCCCTCCACGGGCCCATATTGTGTAGTGTGCTCGGCATTGCCCTGTATCGCTCCAGCTGCATGACTGCACCGGATGTGCAAATAAACATCCAGTGACGCACTGCTGTGTAATGTCTTACGTCATTCATGTATGGATGTGTGGATGAATGTGGGGACAGTGCCTTCCCTTGCGTCAATGATGTTCATCCTGTGGGATGCCAGTCAGAGGGTGCGACATTGCATTTTGTGTACCGGGTCCCGTGAACACTACAACAGGGACACACGCATCAGTCACTTCCTTGTCCGGACATGGACAGGACCACGCCCAGAGCCCACGAGTCATTGTTGCAAGCCCTGCACTGGTCCGGCGTACGGCAGGCCAGACCACTCCGCTAACGCCCCGAGGGGGGGCCCTCATTGCTACCCGTCGCAGCCGTACTCACTGGTGGTGTGCAGGTCACTAGTCTAGTTGTCAGCATGTCACAGCCACTCCCTGAGGGCAGGTTTATACTTTTCACACACACCACACCCATCCGGCACAGGCGTCAAAGGCCAGGTGACTCCGCCAATATAAGGGGCCGACGACGTCACATTCCCCTCTTCCGGTGGTGACTGGATGACGGACGCTCCACGGTTCTCACTCATATAGGGCCCATGAGTTGTTGCGCACAGGGTTAGTGGCATCTGAGGCCTTGAGTACGGCACGGGCCTACCACCACGTGGCGCAGACTGGGGTTGCACAGGGTTAGTGGCACACGAGGCCTTGTGGACGGCACGGGCCTACCACCACGTGGCGCAGACTGGGGTTGCACAGGGTTAGTGGCACACGGGGCCTTGCGGACGGCACAGGCACCCTGCCACGGGACGGTGACTTTGGGTGCACTGAGTCAGTGGCACCTTAAGCTGCTGAGCGGGTGTGAAGCCTGCGATGATGCCCCTTCCCGGCGGTCCGGACAGCTTAGGTTTTGGGTGCCCTGCTGGACCGCAGTGTAGGCCAGAGCCAGCGGGCAGCGCGGGCCTACTGCCACGTGGCGTCGCTTCCGGGATCCCATAGTTGGTGGCACCCATTGGGCTGAGCGGGTGTGCAGCCTGCGATGGTGCCGGGCGCACTGGTATGTCCTATGCCATGGAGTAATCAAGACCCAGCACCAAACGTGAGACCTGGTGGCCTGCGGAGCGGGGCTGCATGATGTGGAGGGTGACATGTCCGCAGGGTCCGGGCTTGTGGCTTGCAGCGGCACATGGTGGGACCTCCTGTCTACGCACCGGTGGCGGAAGGTGAGCATTGAGGCCAGGGTGTGCATGGGCGGGCATGCTCCGATGGGCGGCGGGAGGGGTTGGGGTGCCTCTGCCTGGGTGTGCATGGGCGGGCAGGCGATGTTGTCTTGTGCAAGTGTGTGTACTGTGCCAGTCATGTATCTGGACTCTGTTTCAGCTGACGGCTCTGACTCAGATGTGTGACCTGGTGTCCTGCTATACATACCGGCACGTGGTTGGAGACACACCGGTGGCAGCAGGTGAGCAGTGTGGCCTGGGTGCGCAGGGGCGGCACTCTCTCTCTCTCTCCTCTCTTCCTCTCTCTCTCTCTCTCTTCCTCTCTCTCTCGCTCCCTCTCTTCCTCTCTCTCTCCTTCGCTCTCTCTCTGTCCTCTGATGTGCGCAGGACACACCTTCTCATCATGTTTTTTGTCTTACAGGCTGTGACCTACGTGTTGTCCCGAGGGGAGCAGCCATGTGTCTTCATTTCATTTCGGTGTTCATTTTAATAAACTTTCATTTGTTGCTTCGAAAGTGAATGTGTGCTGCTCATTTCTGTGACGACACATGCATGTCACCAGTTGTGATTGTACGACATCAAGCGGAATATTTTGTACATGTTTAGGTGTGGCTGATGTGGCATGTCTTTGGTCGGGGTGGTGCCAGGGAGGGGTGGTCCTGGGGGTGGTGGCGGTGGGTGTTGTGGCCCTCTTGGGTGTCCGGGCCGCATGATGGGTGGCTCCATGGCATCTGTTGCCCTTCCGATGTAGCCCTGGGCTGTGCTCCCTTTTGGTTTGCAGGCTGCCGTCCGACTTTACACCAGGTCAGAGCAGGTGTAGATTTCCTGGTGCTAACGCGCCTTATCGCCTGTTTTGTGTTTTTATCGCCGATGTGGCTGGTCGTTGAGAATGTTGAGGTGTGATGTTGTCGCGCCTTTTGGCACGGGAACGCCCACTCTGCATCTCATTAGCGATAGTTGCGCGGATCCTCTGTGGCGATGTTTTTTGCGGCTGCTATCGTGGGTAAACTGATGCTGTGGGCTGTTTACACCAGCTTGTGAATGGGGAGTTATATTTATCACGACTTTGGCTGCGATAAAGTGCCGTTAATTCAACGATAGCTCCTTGTGAATATGCCCCAAAGTTTCTCTGGGCTTGGAGATCTGACTGCAGCTGCTCTTTCAGAGCTATCCCTCTCACTTACATTGGGAGTCTCTTCTAATTCACCTCTACATGGGTGAAAAACATCTTAGAGGCCAAAATCTTAGGTTTAGATGGGAACTTAGGGGCATTCTCTATGGCCTCTTCTTCTCAGGGTCGGACTGGGACAGAAAATATGCCGGGGCACCAACATATAAGTGGCCACATTAGCGCATCAGATAGATATAAAAGTGACCCACATTTGCAAACTGGGGTAGTTTTGAACTTGTACAGCCATACTGTATAGGTGTTTTGGAAGGTGAGGGGGAACTTCATGCATTTGTGCTTGCTGCACACAATGTTTGTCGTAACAGGTAAATTTAACAGTAAAAGTGAGCCCACCAGAGTATAAAACAGGCTAACAAAGAAGCAAAAAAAAAAAACGCCCACACACTGGCCTGTCTGACGAGGAGACCTTTTTGAAGGTTCAGATTGCCCTATATGCCATTCCAATCCTGCTTCCTCTCTATTCTCAGATTACGGGGAGATCATCGAGTCTAGATAGGATCTTTACATTGAGATTGAAGGTGTAAGGCTATATAATTTTCCTTTGAATTAAGAAGCAGTTGTATATGGCATCAACAATTTGGTAAAGAGTTGTATGATAAGACACTGTATAGAGGAAATGCGGAACCCTCCACCCTGATATTGTGAAAGGAGGTTACACTAAAATGGTACTTACAGCCAGTTACGTCAATGGATGCATAACATCAGCATTAGGTTCAAACTAAACATTTTAGATATTAAAAGTGTGCTCTTCTTCCTTCCTTTTCTTTCCCTCAAACTACCCTTCTCTCCCGTCCCTCTTTGAATCCTCATCACCCTCGAATTCTTGAATCTGCATTTAATTTGTGTGATCATATGTCACCCAAGCAGATCACCCCAGATATATTCTTATTTCGCTGCTACTCAGTGAGAGAAGCTTAACGTGCTCTTGTCGATGCTGCCTCTTGTTTTATTGGCAGGGTATCTTTTACAGCTGCTCCCTGTGCTATCCCTGTTCTATGCATGTCACGATGAAGTCTGTTCTGCGGATCAGTGCTGGAATAGAGGGGGTCCAGAAGAATTCAAGATCCAGTAACTATTATTGAGCCGGATCTGGGCCAGCCTCCGTGAACTGTGCCCTACCCTGCTGTAATTAATTAGCCGGCACACAGACTTTTTCGACAGAACCCTTTGCGTCACTTCACTGCTTTTGCTTTCACTGTATCCATTCTTCACATGAATGACAGATTCACATTGACCCGTTTTCTCTGTTTGTAAAAAGCTTGTGCATCGGCTTCTTCTGGCTGGGCACATATTTAGTGAGTATTAGGCAGTGGTCGAAGTACGGGGAATTGTGATACTGCATGCAAAAGAGGCGGAGTCAGTGAGCGTGGGGGCGGGGACAAAGGCGTGGCTAAAAACAAAATATTCTGTACTTTTTTGGTCTTTCACTATCAGGTAGCTACATATAAAATAACGCACAGCTGAAATGAAAAAAAAATAAAAAAAATATGTTACTCAGTGGGAAATGCCCTGTAGTACATTATGAAACCCCTATTAGTTAATGCACTGCAGAGGTCTGTGTGTAACCAGAGAACCACAGAATTAATCTTGGTTGGTTCAGTGAAGAATAGTGACTTGTGCATTTTTAGTGCTACGAGGTCACAACCTGTGGCAGAAATCACTGTGATATGTAAGCCATCATTTTAAACTTGCATTACACACAGTTTAAGATAGACTACTACAAAATGCGCAAAAAGGTTTAAAATAAATTGGTGATTCCAAAAAATACGCTTTAGTAATAACCAGGCTGTACGTAATACAATTTTTTACAAATCTGTCCTTCCAAGACCTCGTCAGGGTTAGTAAGCAATATATAAATACAATTACAATTAAAAGCACGCACTTCACAGCTCAGTTGTTAACTCTTTGCACTACCACTCAAAAAGAATAAATCTTTGTCATCACAGAGCTTTGAGTGATTTGATCAATTATAGCCAGTACCGGCTCCCAAGCATCCTTTACATTTGCAGATTAACTTGTTGCACATATTCGCATTTCTTTCCGGCAGACGGGCACCCTAGCAAGGCTTGTTTACCTGTCTGAGCCTAGCTCAGTTTCAAAGCACAGGAGACACACTAAAGGACACTTCAGCTGAAGCATATAAATTATCAGAATTAACAATTCCAGATGGTTGCCTTTTTACAAATACTAGGCAAAAGTTTTTTCATAAATTAAAAAAGTATGTGCACGACATGCCCGTTCGATCCCGCCCACTTTGGCCACTGGTATTCGAAGACTGGTCTGCTGCTGCTGCTTATCCTGTATTTCGTTTGAGTGTGATTGACGCTGCTGGTGCTCCTTCCAGTGCTGTGGCTGTCTTGCGTGTGAGTGAAGTTTAACGTGCGGCTGCCTGTTTTATATCTCTTCTATGTGTGTGCGGAAGGTTGCATTGAGAATTGTTGTGCTTTATCATTCTTTGTGTGAGAGATGCTTGCACTAGGGTGACCAACTGGCATGGCTGCAAATTCAGGACGGTAAATGTAAAAATTCAGTACAAAGGGTCAAAATTCAGGACAAAAATCCAGAACAAAAGGTCAAATTTGGGGACAAAAGGTAAGTTTTAGACACATCAGAGGAGGTTGCGCGACAGTATTTATGTAAGTAAATAGACAACCACTTAAGTACAAGTCAAAATAAGTTTATATCAGGTTGAGACAATCGTGTACTTCCCGGTTTTTCGGTATGCGCACAGCTTTGAGCAACTGTGCAGGTCTTTTTGTGGTATTTCTTTTGATAATACTCTATTTATATGGTTACTGCACTGAGTTATCCAGTCTGATATTTTGTTTACAACTCATGGTCCTGAGCAGGCATATTTGGTGAGAGATGTGATCGAGAAGATCTCCTCAGATACACTTTGTTACTAGCATCTCATTCCTGAGTGACATTGTGAGATGTAAAACGACACGCATAGGTGAACTAAAGGGAGGACTGCAGTGACAAACCCACTACAGGGAATGCATTATGGGTGTTTTCAGCAAGTGGAACTTACAATACGGAATCTGACTTTGCTTATGGGGGCTTCGCAGAGAGTTGCACTAGCTGACGGAAGTCACAAAGGTGATTTTCCCTGCAGCTTTCTTAATGTAGGCACTGTTGATACACTATTACATAGTTTATTTGTGACCTTGCCTATTGCTACAAACAGAATATACATCTCAAGCACAGGTCATGGAACTATGAGGCTCTCCCTAAAACCTTACATCTAAAACAAAACATGCAAACATTTACAATCACTAGTGTAACATTCAAGTAGCAGTTGGGTGTCACTCAAAATGTCATATGCAGGATGTATAGATCCCACACATAAGTACACAGCAAATACAGAATAGTCACACATAGGCAAGGGAGTAGCCAGAAAATTAAAATACCTCCCACTTTGAACCTAAGCACTTATAGCACCAAGAAAGCAAAGTATGTCATACAACCCTCCCCAGAAGACCTCTTTTGTCCAAGGATCTAGCCATTCATCCTTCCATCAAACACCTGATATCCACCATTTCACATTTACATTCTGTCATCCATTAAATCTTTCATCCATCATTCAGTCTTTCACCATTCATTCTGTGCTTTCATCTGTGCCCATCCATATCCAAACCTATTCAACCATTTGCAAACCTATCCATCATCTATACTTCCATCCATCATTTCACTCATCCATCACTCCACCCTTTCACTCATCCACCTATCATCCATCCATCCACCCTTTCACCCAATCCATCCTTTCACTCATCCAGCCACTCTTCCACCTATTCACTCATCCATCCAACCATTTACCCTTTCACCCAATCCATCCTTTCACTCATCCTTCCACTCTTCCACCCATCCATCTATTCACTCATCCATCCAACCATTTACCCTTTCACCCATCCAGCCATCCTTTCACTTACTCATCCATCAACCCAGTCACTCAGTCGTCCACCCATTCACCCTTTCACCCATCCATCCCTCCTTTCTTTCAGCTCTCCACCCTCCCTTTCACCCATCTATGCATTCTTTCGCTCATCCATTTTTACATTCTTCTTTTCACTCATCCATGCACCCATTCGCCCATCCATTCTGCCAATCATCTATCCATACTTTCACTGATCTATCCATCCCCCATTTCACTCTCCATTCCCCTTTCACTTAGCCATCCATCCTTCACCTATCCACCCACCCATCCATCTACTTATCTACTCATGAATCCATCCATAGACCCTATCACTCATCCATCCTTTCACTCATCCATCCATCCTTTATCTCATCCTTTCACCCTTTCGCTCATCTATCCATCCTTTTGTCCATCTACCCTCCCTTTCACTCACTCGTCCATTCTTATATTCACCCTTTCACTCATCCATCCATCCGTTCACCCTTTCACTTATCACTTCATCCATCCATCCATCATTTCACTCATCCATCCACCCATTCACTCGCCCATCATCCACCTTTTCACTCATCCATCCACCATTTTTCCCATCCATCTACCCTTTCACCCATACATACATCTATTTACCTTCATCCATCCATCCTTCCACTCACTCATCCATTCATCCTTTCTCTCATCCTTTCTCTCATTATCCATCCATTCACCCTTTCTCTCATCCATTCCTCCTTTCACTAATCCATCCAGTCATTCACCCATTCCTTCACTTACTTACTCACCCACCTTTTCACATTAACTATGAGCTGAGCCCTTGTCTGCAGAGTTGCGGACAGAAGAGACCCATCAGGAATTTCACCCTTTCTGTAGTTCCTAAAGCAAGGGGTGGGTTGGGGGGAGAGGTCACTATACCCCTGCACATAGGCAATTTGAAAACTTGGAAGTCATGAGTCATGCATGATGCACAGTGCCAGGACGTGAGGTGACTGTGACATGGGGTTGTTTCCAGGGTTTTAAGAGGGATTAAAAAACTGGGGGGGGGGTCTCTCCAAGGGGCGTGTCTGATGTAATTAAGGGCGTGGGTTAAAAATACTTAAGCTACAAATCTGTGCGTAGCATAGTGTGCTGTCCGACTGGTATTCTGCTACTTCTGTTATTGCAGCCAGATATATAATGCATTACACCTACAACAAGCCAGGACTTTTGGCTTTGTCAATGGTTGTTAGTTGCGTAAAATAAAAAAGCAGCAAATATGGCTTTGTTGTATATAAGATTGAAAATGCTTCTGTTCCAAAATGATGTGACTGTGAAAGAACTCTAACCCCCTCTTTTTAACTTCTTTCACAGGCTTCTTTTCATGAACTGGATTCTGTATGTTCCTTCTATCTGATGAGGTGCAACATTTTTTAGGTCGAGCCTAGCATTGCAGCGCATGCGCTGCTCGCTTTTCGAGGCATGTTGTATTAGGGTATGTTTTAGAAGTGGTGTGGAAGCCCCGCCCATATTTTTCATTGGCTGGCGTCATCATCCATGGTAAATGCTGGCTTCCGATTGATAATGAGGCTTTTTAGTCCCTCCTTGTTACCGCCCTGTCTCCTTTTGGGACCGCCCATCAGGACTGGATCTTTACTTGCGCCGTTACACGGTCTCCTTCATTACTCGGTAGGCACTATGTTTTTTCAGTCGCCTTTGGCAAGGGCGGCCGTGTGTTTATTTTTGCATCGCGCTTTCACTGTAACAACAGCTGCCGGCCAACCCCGCTAGTGCTGTGTGGGGCGGCAGCTATTGTAAAGTGAAAGCGAGATGCAAATCTAAACAAGCGGCTGCCTTTGCGCAATGCCGACAGCTTGTTTATCCCCTTGTTATTTTTAAAGGAATGGGGAGATTAAGTAATTTGCCCAGAATCACAGGATGCTTGAGCCTCCACCCGAACTCGAACCTGGTTCCCGAGCTTCAGGGTCGGCCGTTCAACCAGGTCCGGGGGCCCTGCGCTGAAGGGGCCCGCGTTACGTCCTGTCCCCGATGACTTCTAGGTGTGGAAATCAAAGTATGGAGGTGAGGGGAGAAAGGTTGTGCAGACTAGAGGGTACATGCTGATGAGACGTGGGGGCTGGCAAAAGAAAGAGGGGGCAGGTTGGTGTGAGAGGCAGGACATGGCGATGAGACAGGGAGATAGCGTGGATTTGAGGGGTGGCGGTCGGGGGCAGTCCAGGCTCCTGTAACCTCCGCAACCCCTTATCCCTGCATTACCCACGCCCAGCCTCGCCTCCTCCGCCAGCTTCACGGCCGGTCGCAACGATTCACAGCACTTTATTATTTGATAATGTTTTTACTTTAGAGGAGTCGAGCGAAATGCTGCGCTTGGGCGGCCTGCTGTGCCACTTCTTTTCAATCTCCTAGTACTTGGGCCGGCTCCGCAGGCGTCGCTCCCGGCCCCAGCTGCACGAAAAACTTCTTGTGTCCGTGCGCAAGTAGCCGCTCTTCCTCACACTTTTTAGGTTACTGCTGCTGCACTTTGATGGGAGTGCGACTCCAGGGAGCCCGTAAGCTGCAAGCTGCCCATCCTAGCTGCCCCCCCTGCTACCCCACTGCCGGGGTCTTTAATGGTGCACTCGTGTGTGCCCCAACCGAGGCTAACAGAGGGCACCTTGGCCCCAGCACTGCAGCGCTTCGTATTCCTCGAAAGCGTTTGGCTATAGCCTGACCTCGAGGTGAACTGCAAACGTGAAGCACTCTTCAAAATTACCACGTCCCTTCAAAATATGGTACGTCCCCTTCCTAGTTTCCGCTACATGAAAATAAACTGGTTAAAAATGAACACTACACCCTATCAGCCACACTGGGGTTTGACACCACACGTTGTTTACAGTACGTAATTTATCGGTATCTGACGTTTATCTGCATCATTAAGATACTGTAGATTAATTTAAAAAGTATTTTCTATTTAATCTAAAATTGTTTTATAATGTGAAACAAAATTAGAAATTTATGTTTCTGCAATTAATGTAGTATTTGTGTTTATAAATCACTTTATAAATGTTTTTATTTTCTAATATAGTTTTTTTGTTGAAGGTGCTATCCCATGCTGCAAAGCACCTTAATCTTACCCTAATTTCCACACTCAACCACGACCACCAATAGACTCTGTGCTTTCTCTTTTAAAAACCCTTTATCACCACGCAGCACGCTGTTTATTTGCAGTCTGCACCCATTATTGTGTGCCACTGTGCTTGTCCAAATTAACAAAGCAGTCCTTTTTTTAGCTACATAAATAAAAACATTTCGATTTTGAAATGCAACGGGCGCTTTATTTTCAGGCCACATTTACGGGTGCTTTTTGTTGTACATATTTTGTGTTTAGCGCACTATTTATTTATTTGTAGCCTGTAAGATTTATTGCTCAATGTTTCTCATTTTTGTGCTGGAATGAGGGGAAAATGACTTAATTGGCGTTAGTTCAACCCCGATGCGCAGCGGCAGGGCTGTTTCAGCGTTCTCCCTACTGTTGCTCTTTCCCCCACATCTGTGCTTTTATGGCTCTCTCGCCAGTGTGCATCTCTGCTCCGTGCACTTCCCCCACATGACAGACCTGGCATGCTGTCCTGCTCCTCTGTATTCTTTCTGCTGTGCCTCACTTTTCACACACAACAGCTATTTTCTCACACACAGGAGGGCCTGCCGAGCTATGCCTCTTTGCTTTGCTAGGTTGCTCCTTTCCATAAATGAGCTCCCTGCCGAGATTCATGGCTGCCTCTGCTACTCCACCCTCCTTCAGTGAGCCATTAGACTTGACATATAATGTACCAGGGCAGTGTCATAAACCCAGCACACTAGCAGATCAAGACTTTGTATTTAGATTGCTGTGCACTTTGTATGTCTGGGTTCTAATCCTATTTCAAGAAACATGTTTAGAGTTTGCATTTTTAAACATTTGAAATGCTGCTGATGCTTTATTCATTAAATCTGCATTCACCAACTAAATTATGTTTAAAAAGTAATTTCTTTTCCAAGTCATGGGCAAGGGATGGTTTAAAGTGCTGCATTCAATTTGTAATATCATCTGAAACCCTTCATTTAAGTACTCTTTCTGGCAGCATCTCCGGGATCTGTGTTTATTTATTTTTTGGAAATGTTGTGGAGGTTTCTGTCTGGTAACTTTGCATCCAACAACTTACTGAGGCTAAAACAGGCCCTGCAAACACATATAATTTTGACAGTCCTCCTGTAGCTGTTTTTACCGTTATTCATAAAGGATAATAAAATACATTCAAGATAGCCTTGCCCTTTACACATACGTGCACATTCATCAATGCCACCTAATTACACTCTACTCAATACCACATAAACAGGGCCGGACTGGGAACCGAAATCGGCCCTGGCAATCTGCTCGGCCGCCCCCCTGGGGGGTAGGGGCGGGGGTGCGGCCGAGTTGTTTGCGAGGGCCGGTTTCGGCCGATTTTGTTACAGGGGGCAGATATTGCCGGCCCCCGGTAACAAAAACGGCTCCCCAGGGGCCCAAAACCGGCCCCCACCCTGGCGGCCCACCGGGGAAACGCCTGGTGCCCGCTAAGGCCAGTCCGGCCCTGGACATAAATACACCCCACATAAAACAACTATGCCACATAGCAACAATCCATAGAAATACACTCCACATAATTCCCATCAGCATAATTTCACTCAAAATACCACACAGTTCCACGCCACGCAATTCAGCTCCACACATTTCCATTCTGCACCACATAATTCGACAACAAACCACATAATTCAAATCTACACACTTACACAACAAATGCATCTAATCCACACCTCAAACTTCAACATCATGTCACACAATTCAACAGCTCACCACATAATTAAATTCCACCACATACCACGCCACAAGACAACATACCATTCCATATATTTACACTCCATAACACTCAATCCCATTCTACATAATGCCAGTAAATTTAATACCACATAATTACTATCCACATAATTCCACTGAATACCAGACCACATAATTCCACTACACAAATCCACACACACTATTCCACGCCACACAATTCCACAACTAACAAGTTCATTCCAACCCATATAATTAAACTCCACACTACATACATCCACTCCATAAACATAAATAAGACATTGTCATTTACAACACCATTTGCTCCAACTTTCACTAATGCGAGACCAATTGCATTGCAAATGCTTGTCTTTATCTACGGGTAAAACAGAATGCCCTGCCCTAGAAGGAGGCAGGAGGAGGTCCACCACATGCTTTAACAGCCCATTGTCATTCTGCATGTAACAATCAGCCGCATACAGAATGACAATGGGCGGGGTAGGGCTGCTCTTGTGCTCAGAGGAAGAGTGCGAGGCGGCCCCATCAAGGAGCTGAGGTTTCTAGCTGGGGAATAGTGCTGCTCCCTGCAATTCCCAAAATTACGGACAAAAGGCGTCTGTAAAAGGGATCATCACAGCCAAAGGACGTGAGGTCCAAATTACAGACGGGTTGTGAAATTTACGGACGGTTGGTCACCCTAGCTTGCACCGGTGCTACCTCTGATGTTACTGTTCTGATGCGTGTGCGGATGGAGGCGTGCTTGCCTCTGCTTGCACAATACCTACTCCTTGTGACTAACGCTTGCACAGTTATTGCACATGCTGCACTTGTGTTCCACAGAAGTGGACACTGATGTTGCCAGAGCTCCACCTTTACGATTTGTGTGATTGAGGAAATGTGCTGCTGTTTCTGTGCCGCATCCTTTCTGTGTGCACAAACAATGCATGCACAGCGCGCCTTCTGTACTTGTTATTTAAGGAGTGAGAATTGCACTATTACTGCATGCATTGTACCAGTTCAGTGTGTGTGAAGGAAGCTTGCATTGTTGCTACCCTACTGCTGATTTCTCAAAGGGAGGGGCCCTAGCAACGATTCTCAGAGTGACTCACTTGTCCAGTTTATACATGAAGCTCGCTCTGAAACTACCACTTGGTACCTTTTGTGTATAATGGGAGCTTGCACTATTGCTCTCCCCCGTGGCTTGTCCACGCTGTTTGCTTTTTCTGTTATATTTGTATTTTATGACCACCCTCGATCAGCTCTTTCTGGCCCAAACTCAAGAGATTATTCGGCCCTTGCTTGTAAAATGTCACGTATCCGTCGGTTGCTTTAAGATTCAAGGACTCCAGAATTGGAAGGTCACAGCCTGCATCTGCACCAGGTTCACCCCCTCCGAATCTGGCCCGCTCAGAACTTGGCAGGATTGACATCAAACACAAAAAAAAAAAAGACAAGAAAAGTGATATCAAAATGCAAATGCAGAGGGGCCTGTTCTCAGCGCCGCCGCCGGAATACATTCCAAATGATGCGCGCCTCCAAATGATAACATATTACCTGTCACACCGGGACACGCTGGCGCCACAAATTAACATTCAATTAGCCAGTTGGTTTTTGGGACGGAAACTCGTTCAAAGAGAAAAAAATCCTTTGTGCGCACGCTGGGAACAGTGGCTAATTAGCATGCGTCCCGCGTCAGCGCTTCCCGCCGAAGTCCACGCGGCTGCCGGCCTGCAGAGCTAGAAGGCATATTCTTTACAATCGGCAGTAGTATCTAATATTGCAAGGACGAGACAAAAAGGGGCAGAGATAGCTGCAGGGGCTGGGGCGAGGATCTAGGTTGAAGTGGGGTCCGGGGTTAGTAGTATCTGAAAATGGCCTATTTTAAAAAGTAATTCATAATAATTCATGAAGATTTGTATATTCAGCTTTTTCAATGGTCCTGAAACACGGGATGAAGGAAGGGAGAGAGGGAGACAGGTGCAGAGGCGTGACACTCTGGGAAGAAGGGCCTCTAGCATGCGCGACCTGGGCCCACGCTTATGGCGTAGAATTTTAGAGATGGGCTCACGCTTATGGCGTAGAATTTTAGAGGTGTGCAGGATCTGCCTGCGGCATGCTTCTTCTCACGTGGCTCCAAAGAAAAGTGCATTTTAACACTGTTTCCGAGACTGCTGGTGCTTGTGTCTGCACTTTGACTGCTTTTCGACTCATGGCTCTCCTTTGTCATGCCTTCCCCCTACCACTACTTTTTTTTTTTAAACACTGTCAGTTAAAGAGGACGAATTAAAGGGGGAGCAAAATTTGATTTCGCCCAGGGTGCTCTCTGCGCAAGGGCCAGCTCTGGTCACTTGACACATCCTCAGCGGCCTCGCAAGGTTCTGCTTTAGAACTCTGGATCTGGGAAGGCCATGAAGAAGCATGGTTGGGCCTTGAATATGCATGGCAAATGGGAAACGGGAGGGGGCGTCTGGTGTTCTGACTTTTTTTTTTAGGCTCTGAAATCTATCTAATTTTGACATGCCGAAGAAGTTACATATCTCACTAATTTTGGGTCTAATGGAGAGGACTATTAACCATGCTGTTAGAAATGGGGGTCTCTAGTTGGCAATGGCTGGCCACTGTCCAAGTAGGGACCCTTCTTCCTAAGTCAGAGTGAGAGGGCTACCCTCTTTAATACCCCTGCTCAACCCTGTGGTAACGTAGCACGAGCAGGTAGGCTTATCTCAGAGGCAGGGTGTGAAGCATTTATGATCATACACAGTAACACAGTGAGGAACACTACAAAGGGACACCACACAAGTAGTTATTATAAAAATAAGTATCTTTATATAAAGGCAGATTTATCACAAGACCAATAACTGTAAAAGCCACAATACTGTCAAAAATAGGATAGCTGTTGAAGGGCTGTCAAAAATAGTTCAAAGGTTGCAAAAATAAGGTTCAAGTTCAAAGCAGTGGTCTCTGCGACCCTTTCTTTCACAAAGTACCTGGGTTTAGTAGCAAAACCAACAAAGTGTCGCAAATAAGCTGTAGCGATGATTCTCGGCACGCGAGGCCGGCGATGCGTTGAAATCCTTGCCGCAAGGGAGGATGATGCGCCGATCTGCGGGATGCGTGCGGAGACGATGCGACAAACTTCTGCACGCTGGACCGCCGATGCGATGACTTTCTTGCCGCGTGGGAGAAGTCGATGCGGTGATCCTGTTGCGCTGTGCGATCGTGTTGCGATGCAAAGACAAGACGCTCCGCGAGGGAGCGACTGAAATTCGGTGCGATGCGATCAAAGTGGCGGACGCACGGGCGTCTGCACTGCGATGTATCGAAGCGATGATTTCTTTAAGGGTTGCGAGTGCGCGGCGACAGCAGCGCGATGATCTTTCCAGCGCGCCTCGGCTGCAGCGGCTCGCAAAGGGGCGTCAGCGATGGTTTCGGGTTGCGGGCCCTCGGCGGCAGTAGCGCGATGATTTTCCCAGCGCTCTCAACTGCAGCAGCCCGCAAAGATGCGTTAGCGTCGATTTCTCACCCTCTTTTCTCTGATGCAAACTAGAGGCCCTGGAACTCACAGGAGCCTCCTCAGCAGATAGCAGTCCTTGCAGGGAGGAAGCAGGAGGTGGGTGGTGGAGTCTGATGTGCCTGAGACTCCAGCAGGAGGCTAGCTCTTTTCCTAGCCCTTGGGTAATTGCTGTACAAAAATAAAAGTTCTCTCAAGAGTTCCTTTTCCTCTTCTTCAAGGTCCAGTGGTCACTGCTGCAGGCCACTGCAAGAAACAACACACAGCACAGGGACAGTCACTTCCTGCAGATTCCTCCAGTGGCACGGACAGAGTTTCCTCTCCAGATCCAAAAGCAATACAAAAGTGTAGGGTCTTGAGCACAGATATTTATACCCCAAAAGCCTTTGATCCTTGAAGCTACCAGTCACTGAACCTAGCCAGAACCAGTTCTGCTCAGGCCTGGAGCACTTTGTTTACCAGGCTGCATCCTTCCTTTCAGAAAGAGGGTGTCTGCTAGCAGACACACAGTGGGAGGTGGAGCCAGCATTCACCTTGCCAGGCACAGCCCTATTCAGGTCAAGGAGCCACCCCTCCCCACACTCTAAATGCAGATCTCTATATTCAACCCAGGTCTGACTCAGCCTGTCCTGCCCTCTAAAACCAGACAGCCAATACACATAACGGCAGAGCACACTGGAAGGCTTAGGCAAGAAAATACCTACTTTCTAAAAGTGGTATTTTTCAAACACAGAATATAAAAATAAACTTCACTAAAAGATGTATTTTAATATTCTGAGCTCAGGCATACTAAATTCGTTTTTCTACCATGTTCCTGGGGTCAGTTAGGACTATAGAATGTAATAGTCAAACTGCCCATTCTAGCCTATGAGGAACAGGTAGCCTTACAGGAGTGAAAAACGAAATGGGGCATAATTCACTACCAGGACATGCTACACACACCAAGGCATGTCCTGCCTTACACATACAAGGCACCCTACCATAGGGGTGACTTACAGGATGCCAAGGGAAGGTTCAGGGGCTGGGAAGTGAGTGCACTTCACAGCCAAGATGGCAGTTCTGGACTGCCCACAGACACTGCAGTGGCAGGTCTGAGACACACTTTACAAGCTGCTTCTGTGGGTGGCACACATCAGTGCTGCAGGCCCACCAGCAGCATTTGGTTTACCAGCCCTGGGCACACATAGGCCACACTACTAGGGACTAACAGGTAAACCAAATAAGCCAATCAGGGATATACCAATTCACATAGACATATTTATACAGGGAGCATTCGCGCTGTGACACTGAATGGCAGTGGCACAGCGCCCAGAGCATCTAACGCCAGTAAAACAGAGGAGACAACAGCGAAAAATGGAAGGGAGACCCACGCCAATGGTGCCAGGTCTAACACATGCCCTGTGCCTGGTGCCGAATTTATACTGCAGGGAGGGGTACTGGTTATGGGTGCACACCATGTTCTGTGCCCTTGCTTACTGTGCACAGCTGGAAACCATGCCCAATGGGTAGTGGGAGGAGGGTACCAGGCGCAGTGCCTAGACCCTGGTCCAGGGGATTATCTTCAGGCGGCTTGTACGGGGTGTCACACCCATCAAAAATATTATAAATTGAGTCTGAGGGTTCATATTTGGATTGCAAATGTTTGGGTTTCACTCTGCATCAGCAGCACTTCAGACTCTGATCTTTTGAAGCATTGCTTTAAAGCAGCTGGGGCCCTTCACCAGACAGAGCAGTGATTAAAATCTTTGAAGCCTGATTGCACAGTAATGACCTGACAAGAGGAGCATGGAACTGAGACAAAAGTACATAACCTTTTGCACAGTTTTAATGAGTAAACTAGGGAATATGAATAACATCTTCAATGCAGATTTTCATGCTTTCTAGCTATATGTCTTCAACAAGGCAATCCTAGCCCACACTTGGCAGTCGTGGTTATTGTATGTCTTTTTTTATTAAAATCTAATTTACTGATATTGGAATGCACTTTTTTCTACAGTTGGAGAGTGTCTCAAAGGAACAGATAAAATGTTAATTGTACATAGGCTCTTACACTCTACCTCTCACTGTGAGATCATCTTTTATTATTATTATATTTTAATGTTATGTTTTTATGTTATAAATTTTATAAAGCACACAGCTGCCCCAGCAAAGGGGCGTCCCAGCGCTAGAACAACTGTCAAAGGCAGACCAGAAGAGCGCATACACAGACAAATTATCTGGAGAAAAGGTACGTTTTTATGGCTTTGCAGAAAGAAACGTGGCTTTGAATGCTTCTGATGCTCACAGGGCGGGAGTTCCACAGTTTAGGGGTGATAGCACGGAAGGAGAGTTAATATACTCATTGTTTTCTTAGAGCCTGCATACCTTGGTTAAAATCTCAGTCTCAGCATTTGTCATTGAGATCAAAATGATGTCTCTCCATGTCTCTCAAATTGTAAATTTGTGATACAAAAATGTTCAATATAAAAACTAATTCTACATCAGTATACTGTTTAGTAATGTCCTACAAAGATATTGCTATTCTCAACATCCTCATCATGTTCTGTTTTTGAAATCTGATTCTAAACATAGTCTGAGAAGCTTCAGCTAAAATAAAAATGTTGTCTATAATACCCTCTCCTGGCACATGAAGTTTGTATCATACAAACATAAAATACAAATAACCATGAGGTTGCTCACTCTCTCACCCAAACAGACACTCTTTTACAACTGCTTGCTCTCTTTTGCCCAACAGGTTTATCAACCCACTGACAAGCCCGGAAATGAGAGAAGTGTTTGTTCTTCCCTCAAGATAGCAGAGACACCATGGACCCTCACACCCTTGTTCCCACAGCACCACCACCAGGGTTTACTACAGCAGCACTGATATGAGCCCAAGGGGAAGGTGTCTGGCTCAAATAATAAACTAAAACAGCAGACTTAAATACTGAAAAAACACAGGTTGCATGTCCCCATATTAAAAAAAGAAAGATGTTTTAGTCACTCTTCCAGGATTCAGATCCCTGTCTTTTACCTAGTGCCCATTCTAATCCTTCCATGATCTACACCTGCTCAAGGGTGTCCTGGATTCTACCCAGTAAGCCTAGGATCTTGAACTCCTCTTTCCGTAACTGCTAGAGGGATTTTCCAAGTCTAAAACAGAGCAGTCAGTTAGTACAGTATCATCATTTGCATTCATAAGCCTAAGGCCGGGTAGTTTTCATTACGTGCCTGCACTTACTCAACTTTTGAGGGGGCCTGCTACGAAGGGGATCCTTGGAACACCTTGCACGGGGTTTCAGATTCTTCCTGCCATACTCGAGGTGAATTAGGAAGAGTATAGCAGTTTTCAACTTACACAGCTTTAAGTTGTTTTTATATATTCTCTGGAAAGTAACTTCAAAAACACAGAAGTATCTAAAGTCATCAAGGTTTATAATCAAAAGGTTGTGGAGTTCAAACTCTCTAAGATTCACCAAGAATTCTCTCCAAGCTGTTACTCAGTCCTTATTCTCTGTGCTGAGGTTCCATCAAATGTAGACATAACTCCGTGATGCCGAAGAGATTGGATGTAAATAAGTCTCTTCTCACAATAGCAACACATGTTCACCCACCACGAGTACAAAGAGTGGAGAGCCAAATCGCGATTTATTTCTGCAAGCGACACTCAAATGGAGTGTGAGACTTATCTGAGTCAGTAGATGATCATTTGTTACTCCTTTGTGGCTCCAGGTTCATGCAGCTGATATGGAAGCACTCTGCTCCCCACAGATTCTCAATGCGAAGCACTGAGATTCCGAGGGGCGTGGTTAAATATCAGTGCATTAAAAATGGCCTCTGAGTCCCGTGAGATTTCCAAGTCTTGTGGAATTTCAGGACTATGATTTGTCCAGAGTCAGACTTGGTTTCAGAAGGTCCTGGAACCAGTCAGTGGGACCGGATCCAGCGGTGCCTGTTTTTTGCAGGAGATGATTACGTTTAGTAACAGTTCATAAAGGTGCTTTAGTACATTTGCAATGGGTAAACATAAATGGGGGACAGCTGCACTTTAGGGTAATAGTTGTGGTCTGTGGAGCATTTACAAACCTTCTCTAGTGTGCAGACAATTTGCAAGTCTCCCACAAGCAGGACGATCGGAGGTTCCGCAGGAGGTGTCAAGAGAGCCACCAACCAGGCAGCTTTATCTGTGCAGTCTGGATGGGAGACGCCCGAATGCCTTGCAGGTTCCTAACATCCATCAAAGTAGGTCACTGTCTTTGCAGCTGGTAACTTGCACCTTAAAAACAGATTACTCTAGCAGACACTACTCATACTCATCTACCTTATTTGAATCAGAGCCTATGGCCTGCAGGTGTCAATTTCTATGGCATGTGCAGCAGATCTAGTAACCCACCAATTTAGCTTACTGGCACTGGAATTTACGACATAGGAACATCACCTGAAGTCATCAGGTTTTGCTGGTGGAGCTGAGGATCTGCCTGAAGAAGACTAGAAGCCTGCCTGCCTGCTGAGAGAGGGAAGGAGTATGTCTAGTCCGGCAGCAGGAGAAACTGTTCAGGAAGTAGAGGCCCAGTGAGTTCTCAGAATGAAGAGTGCCTAGAGGCAGTTGGCAAATTTGAGAGAGGAATGCAGGAGTGACCTCTGCTGAGGGCAGGCAGGGGCTTGTAGTGAGCCAGCCGGCCACTTCGATACTTTGTAACACCATTCACCCGAGGGGCCGGGCGCCGCCTGATGTTATAAATAAATGGTGCTCGGAATCTCTCGGGATTCCGGCACAAACTGTAACCGTGTCTGGTGTGTGCGTCAGTGACCTCCAGCAACCATGTAGACCTTGCATACTGCGGCCTACACCACATTGGCAATGAGGGTGACTTCCACCGTGAGGATCGAGACTGCAGTGTGGGCGCCTGGCAGAGGTGACGACATGCAGTGTGCAGGTGTAGCTGCGTGTGAACCACAACTTGCCAGGGTCCCGACAGCAGTGCAGGAGACCAGCAACATCAGGCCCTGCCCTGCTGTGGAGGAGCGGTTGTGGCATGAGGTGAGGTCCGCGATCAGCCGCTGCGAGAGTGAGGGGTGTGGTGGCTATGGGTCCCGGTGGAGGCCCACCCTGCTGGAGCCGGGAGGATCGCGCGTCTGCCGCAGTGAGTCATGCAGCGTAAGTGGAGGTGCCGGAGAGCCCAGTGCACACGGAGGGATGTGGCTTAAGGCCCAGTGCTGAAGAGGCAGCACCACGTGTGGCCTGTGGCAGAGAAGTGGTGCGAGTGGCTCACGCTGTGCAGGCAGAGGGCATGACTGCCGTGTGAAAGAAAAAATGGAAAGCACACACAATAGGAAGGACAGCAGGGAGACTGGGCAAAAGTGACTACAATACCTACAGTGCTTAAAAAAAAACCACAGACAAAATATATAAACAGCAAAGCAGAACAGACAAGAACAGTGACAGTAGCACATCTCATAAGTCTGGCCAAACAAGTAAGCAGGGGAATACAGAAAGGGATCCAATATGTCAGTGCAGGACAATGATGATCAGTCCATCCCTCATAAACGCTGCTCACAGTCAGTCCTAGCCGCACTACCCCCATTCAGTCAATTGGCGGACCCATCCATGGCGGCCCCGAGGTGGAGGAAATGGATAGGAAGGCTGGAGAACTACTTTCGCGCGGCGCGTGTAATCGATGGGGCAGTAAAAAGGTGAACCACGTTATACATGGGAGGGGATGAAATATATGACTTATTTCTGGACTTACCCAATACTGGAGACAACACCGACTATGACTCTGCAGTAGCAGCGCTCAACCGTTATTTTGATCCCCAACTAAACCCAGACTATGAGCACTGTAAATTAAGACATGCTCGCCAGACCGAAGAGGAGTCGGTGGACATGTTCTTTGCGCGCCCAAGGAAATTGCCTAGCACATGCACTGACATTGACAAGCATTTTGAGATCAGGGTTCAACTGATTCAGGGGTGCAGGTCGGCCAAGCTGCGGAAGCGGGGATTTCACTGGATGAAATCCTAATCTTAGGAAGGTCGCTGTCGTGTAGTTCCTATATAGCCTATTCAGGATCTGCGCGTTTCGGATAACATAAACTGTGGGTTTGGTGGCAGACTGGTTCCGTGCACCCCCACCGGATACGTTACCCTGTTTGCTTTAGCTAGCTCACAGTGCCGCTAGGATCTCCTCTTATCGGGGAGAGAATAGTTTCTGGCAACCTCAGAACATGACAACCCTGATCCCCAGGATCGTGGAAACAATATACTACTATTCGCTCAGTCACTTGTGCTTACTTATTTTGTCTCAGAGATACACAGAATAAACAGTCTGGGCGTTTCAATAAAGGTTTATTGAACAGTTGTTATTCTAGTGTAGAATAGATGAGCTGCAACAACCATTAGACAGTAGCATAGATATATGGTTAGCAGTACTACGAAAGTAAAGGGATGGTATAGTTCTACCATCTTGCAGTAATCATGAATATATACAAGTACATAAAACACATGATAAGAAAGGGCGTACTCTACGATGTCTCCCTAACTAGATGTACCTAAATGTACCTAGCATCTGTGTAGGTGTTATGCCAAGAATCCCTCTAGGATCTAGTCCACCCCATTACCTGAGAGTTAGAGAATGTGGGACCCAGTCCTGGTCTCGAGTTGGACACCCCGCGAGGGATGTTAGACCACTGCTAGCTGGAGCGTCTGCATGCAGGAACCTCAGCATCTCTGGGTCAGTGTGTCAGCCGGGAAGTCACGGTCTCCTCTGTCTGTCTGAGCAAGACATGATGTACATATACCCATAGGTCTCCCCAGGGGTCCTTGCTGTGTTACTGTGTCGGCCTAAAGGATGAAGTCGGGCTTGAACTTTAACATAGGTATTATACAGGAGATGTTCGTCCTGCTGTGCTTCCAAGAAGCCTCATGCATAATGTATGAGTTTCGAACCAGGGAAAAACTCGCGTTCTGAATGCAGTGTCGTATCTAGGTAAAAGGTCAGTCCCTATGAACCGTTATGTATGTAATGTAGGGAAGGATATAGGTGAAAGGTTGCAGTGTTACCTGCGTCTATATAGGGTACCTATATGGAATATAACATCGCATGAACTAGCCGATGTGAGGGCAGGGGGGATGGAATAGGCCCTAGCCCACAGTGCATCCACGCCAGCGCATTCAACTCAGTGAATTATTAAAGAAGAACACTTTGATGCCACCCGGAAGGAAGTCGGGCGTGGTAGAGGAAAGTTCTTGACGGGAGGGACGCAGAAAGTATGCAGAAGTTGCGGTTTCCCCAGCTACCCTTTGAAGAACTGTCCTGCAAAAGGGAAAACATATCTGCAGTGCGGGAAGTCAGATCATTTCTCGAGGGTGTGCCGAGGAAAGGTCAAGAAATTCGGAAGAGTCAAAGTGGTATCAGAAACAGAGGAAGAACAGGGCGCAGCAGAGATGGTGAGCCAACAGGTGAAGTATCTAGAAGAAGAACACGATGAGGGGGAAGTCTTCACAGTATCATTAACGGGACGACACAATCAAAAGAGGAGACCACCACCCATGTCTCAAGTAGCCGTGGATGGTGTAACAATCACCGCCCTCATTGACACGGGGGCATCAGTGAACATCTTAAATGCCGAACAGTACCTGCAGCTGGTACCTCGTCCACGGTTTAAAAGGACCAAGGCCAAGATATACAACTATGGAGGCACAAGTCCTATACCTCTTCAAGGAGTCATTGACGTGAAAGTGAGCCATGGGTCCACGGACCTGAGGACAAAGTTTTACGTAATGAAGGAGAGTGTCGGCACCCTAATAGGATGTCATCAGCCGAGGATCTAGGGCTCGTGTTATTAGGCAAACAAGTAGACCGATCTCATGCGGAAGAAATCATGGGAGAGTTTCCGCAGTTGTTTGAGGGACTGGGATGTCTCAAGGGGGTCTAAGTGAAACTACACATTGATAAAACAGTGAGGCCGGTGGTGCTGAGACATCGAAGAGTACCATTTCACTTGCGGCCACTAGTGGAGGCGGAGCTAGACCGACTCGAGAGGGAAGGAGTGATTGAGACAGTGTCAGGACCGACCCCGTGGGTCTCTCTCCTGGTAAAAGCCCCGAAACCTAAGCAACCGGGGGCAATAAGACTATGCGTAGACATGCGCCTGCCAAATAAGGCGATAAAAAGGGAAAGAAACATCACCCACACAATAGACGAGATTGTAACAGACATCAATGGTGCCAAATGGTATTCCTTTTTTTTATTGAATTTTTTTTAGCCATTAGCACGATGATTTACAAAACAATAAAGAAACAAAAGAACTTTATCCTAACGCCTAGTAAGATTAAGACAATTATTGATAGGATAAGAGACTGGAGGTACAGGACCTAAAAGAATTACAGCAACTGATACTGCTATATAGTAAGATTTAAACAATAAACCAAGAAAAATAAGAATAAGTACAGGACTAAAACCATTGCAGACTGGACCAAACCCCGCTGAGCCTGCAAAATGCGTGGGGGGATCTAACTTTAGCCAGGGCTAGCTCAGATTCAAACGCCTGTCTGAGCAATGCTCAAAACTCTTTAACATTTGGACTGATAGGGTTTATCCATGACCTAGCAATACAAAGACGGGCACAGGCTATAACAATAGAAAAAAAATGCCCTCTCGCAACTGATGGATGACCTCGTGTTTAAAGCCAAGAAAGATTTGTTTTTCAGTAAGCTGGAACTGGCGGCCAAGTTGTGCTGCTAGTGTTGTACAAACATCTTTCCAGTATGTCCTAAGCATTGGATAATCCAAAAACATATGCTTTAGGTCTGCTGCTTATAAGTTACATGTAGGGCAATACGACTTACTAGAGGATCGAGATGTTGTCCACTTAGAGATGAGCTCGGGTGTGTAGTACAGCATAAAAACAGTCTTATGTTGTTGCAATTTTAAATTAATAGAGGCAACTGCTCTATCTAAAGTATCGAGTGACTCCTGCACTTTTTCTGCCGTAATATCAATGTTCACAAGCCGATTTAGTTTTACAGATATGCACAGGTTATCATCAGGAACTGATGCAATAAGTTTCTGATATATTACACCAATGACGCTCTACCAGAGTTCTCGTATATGCCCGCCAATATGTCAGATGTATATGGTGCAGTTAGTAATTTTAGCCCATGTAAGAAATAATCTCTTATCTGAAGATATTTAAAAAAGGAACTATAAGGAAGCCCAAACTCATCTCTGAAGTCAATAAATGAGTGAAAACCCTGATTATCATATAGTTGGCCCAGCCTGTTAATGCCCAAAGACTGCTAGATTCTTCCAACATGATCCTGGAATATATCAGACAAGGTTGGATTGCCCCATAAAGCAGTGTAATAATGCAATGAAGGCCAAGAAACTTTCTTACACATCTCACGCCAGATCCTAGTTATATCCCTGATCACCTTAAATGTAACCCACTTGTAGTAGTTGGGATCAGAGGTCTTATAAAGAGGGAATCCTATAGACTGCCCACAAGCTAACTGATAAGCCAGTGAAAATAGACTGGCTTCCAGCACATTCAGCAAGCTCCGCATCCGCCCAGTGAATGCAGCCCAAAAATAGAATTTGAAGTCTGGGAGACTAAAGCCACCTTGTTTATATGACAACTTAATGCAGCTGAGAGCCCTTCTGGCACGTCTATAACCCCATATAAAACTGCCTATTACGCTTTCCAGATGCTTAAAAAAAGAGTTTGGGCCCCAGAGGGGAATTGAGAGAAAAAGGTATAGAAACTTAGGTAAAATATTCATTTTAATTATATTGCACCCGCCAATAATACTAAGAGGGAGCTGATGCCAGCTGCGGAGTTTGGCCATAACCGATTTAAGGAGTGCTCCATAATTCAGAGCGATTAGCTCCTCTACCCGACTACTAAGACAAATACCTAAATATATGGTCGTACCAGTAACCCTCAGAGATGTTGGCAAAATGTCGGGCTGGTAGTTAAGGATTGTCTGAGCTTTTGCTAAGTTCAACTTATAACCAGAGAAAGAACCAAAATGTTCGGCTCCGTCTGTTATGAAAGCTACCGTATCAACAGGATTCATAGAGTAAACAGCAATATCAACCGCCTATGCGGTGAGTTTGAGTTCCATACTGTTCAGACTTACTGGGAGGATCCCCATATTCTGCAAGAGGTGCCTTATGAAAGGCTTGATGTAAAGTGCAAAAATCAAAGGGGAAAGTGGACATCCCTTGCGAGTGCCCCTTTGGACAGGGAATTGTGTGGATGACAAGCCATTCAACTTGACGACTGCGACTGGATTTTTATACAGTTTCTGAACTAGAAAACGTTATTAAGTGCCAAATGGTTTTCCAAAGTGGACCTCAACTCCGGATATCATCAACTGCTCTTAGACGAGGACAGTCGTTACATTACCACATTTTCAACCCATGTCAGGTTGAGAAGATTCAAGAGACTCAGCTTTGGGGTATCCTCCGCTGCAGAAGTATTCCAGAACGCAATACGAGAAGCACTTTCCAGACTAATGGGAGTTATCAACGTCAATGATGATGTGCTGATTTTCTCAGCTACCTTAGAAGAGCATCATGTCCGGTTAAGAGCCACCCTACAAAGACTCGTGGATCAAGGGCTCACTCTCCACAAGAGCAAATGTTCATTCTACACCAATGAAGTGGAGTACTTCGGATACCGATTCTCCAAAGAAGGTCTTCAGGTAAACCCATCCAAGGTGGAGGCCATTTGAGCTGCTGTCATTCCCCAGAACCCCACGGAAATGTGCAGTTTCTTAGGAATGGTCAACTATTGTGGGTGATTCATACTCCAGCTGGCAACACTTACAGAACCGCTGCACGCGTTGACTAAGAAGGAAAAAACATGGGAATGGACATGTGAGACTGCACAAGCATTTAAAAATGTGAAAGGAGCACTGCGACAAGGAGCTACCATTGCATATTTCAAGCCAGGAGAAAAACCAGAAACTCATCGTGGACGCCAGCCCAGTGGGACTGGGAGCTGATCTCCTGCAGATGAATGAAGGTGGTGAATGGATGCCGATCGCTTATGCCAGCCGAGCACTGACTGCCGTGGAAACGAGGTACGCCCAGATTGAGAGAGAAGCTCTTGCCATCCGGTGGGCGTGTCAACATTTCCACATCTATCTCTGTGGACACACATTCACAGTGATCACCGATCACAAACCCCTAGTACGGCTGTTCAGTGTTTCAGCGAGGAATGGACCACCCCGAATAGAACGATGGGCGGGACAACTTCAGCAATACCACTTTGAAGTTGCCTATGGACCAGGGGCAAACAATCCGGCTGATTATCTATCCAGACATGCACTAGCAGACAACCCAAAAACACACAGGGGTACAGACAGAGAAGTGGAGGGCTTTAGAAAGATTGTCACTGAGAGTGCGTGCCCACAAGCAATATCTATAGAAGAGTTGATGGAAGCAACTCAAGAAGACAACTGTCTAAGGAAAGTGAAAGAGGCGCTCAAAGCCCACCAGTGGAAAGACTTCCTGAGAGGGGTGAATGACCTCATAGACAAAGAGTGAGAAATTAGGACCAGCTTATGGAGATGCCGCAATGAGCTTAGTGAGAGCGCAGACGGACTTGAATTGAGGGGCCAACACCGAGCAATTCCCCGAAGCATGTGGAGATGCACAGTGGAACTTGCGCATCAAGGGCACCAAGGGTTAGCGAAGACCAAAGCAAGGCTACGGTCGAAAGTATGGTTCCCTGGGGCTGACTGAATGGTAGAAGAGACAGTGAGAGGATGTCATGCCTGCATGATCACAAGAGCCGATGTTGAGAAAACCCCAATACTCACAGAGGAGCCATGTGACAAACCCTGATCAAAAGTCAGCATGGACTTTGGAAGTTTTCCGGATGGAAGATTGACACTGGTAGTCATAGACAGTTTCACTAAGATTCCTGCCATTGAGATTATCAGGTCCACGGCCTTTTGATTGCGTAAAGCCTGCTTTAGAGAAAATCTTTGCGATGTTGGGGCTGCCAGACGAGGTAATAACGGATAATGGCCCACCATTCCAGGGGCTGGAATTCAGAGACTATCTTCATCAGCTGAACATTCGCCATAGAAAAATCACTCCCCAGTGGCCACAAGCAAATGGGGAAGTGGAAAGATTTATGAGGACACTGAACAAAGCACTGAGAATAGGTGTGGATCAAGGGGGCGACCTAGAAGTGTATCTACATCAATTCTTAAGGGCGTACCGACAAACACCCCACTCCACGACAGGGTGTGCCCCAAGTGAACTCCTCATCAAGAGACCACTAAGAGACCGAGTGCCCACCAGCTCGGAGTGGGTACCTGCAACTATTGACCTGGAGGCAGTACAAGACAAGAGGAAGACAATTAATGAGCGAGCAAGTAAAAAGAGAAACGCTCAGGAATCGGAACTGAGAGTAGGAGATGCTGTGGTCATTAAAGACCGGGGTGGAAGTTCAGAACTCCATTTGAAAAGGAAATCTGGGAAATAGAAGGAGTAAAGGGAACCATGATCACGGCCAAGAAAGGGAAGGTGACGGTGTCAAGAAATGCATACTGGTTCAAGAAAGTTCAGAGTCCACCAGAGTCGAGGGGCGGAGAAGGGCCTGGAAAGAGACTCGATGATCCCCGTGGCAGCACCGAAGAGAGGAATGCCAATGGAGAGGAAGAATACGATGGAGGGGAGGATATCCTGCCGACGTCCCAACAGCCGGAGGAAGACATCTCCGAAAGGTCACCGGGTCCGGAGAACGTGTCGGAACCTCATTGAGGATACCCATACCAGCTAAGACCCATTCCCAGACAGAACCGACGGCTAAGGGACTTTGTGTGCTAAGAAGACTGAAGTGTCGGAAAAGACATTCTGCTTTTTGTTTATGTTTTTTTAGTATCTCATTTCTTTTCCTAAGACTGTGTATCTTTCATTCCTTAGGCTGGGAGGGATGTAGTGAGCCAGCCGGCCACTACCATACTTTGTAACACCATTCACCTGAGGGGCCGGGCGTGGCCACAAGGTTATAAATAAATGGTGCTCGAAATCGCTCTGGTTTCCGGCGCAAACTGTAATTGTGTCTGGTGTGTGCATCAGTGACCTCCAGCAACCTTGTGGGCCATGCATACTGCGGCCTACACTACAGGGCTGTTCTCTCTGTGCAGTGTTAGTCACACTATGCTTGCGACTGTACCAGAAGTGTGCCATTGTTAAATAACCTGGCAGCCTGCCGCGGGGTGAAGTGATTGGTTCTGCCACTGCTGACCAAAGAACTAAACCATCGGCGAAGTGGGAAGCCTACTTGCTTGAACATGACTAGATCTGGAGGCCTCAACCTCTGCCAAAAGAAGTGTCAGTTTGCAGCAACCCGGAAGGGCCCCCACTGCCAAGTCCTGGTGCCGCCATGGGAGCCTTCCTGAGCCAACTCCCAGTTATTGTCCTGTGCCCAGCCGCCACTGTGGTGAACAAGCCTTATAGGAGTTTGCTCCATATGGGTATGGATGCTCCCTGCGCCTACTCTACAAACCAGATGACGATGAGCAAATACAGGATACTGGGGGACGAGCTGCATCTGGGTATGAGAGAGACTGAAACACAAGTGGGTATAACTGCCACAGTCACTGAAAACTTTGAGAACTTAAAAATCATCTTAAAGACTTTGACACTGAGTTGCCTCACATGCACTTTGAGCACTGTGCACCTGAGTCTGATCCCTAGTATAGGTGATGGTAATACCAGGAACCACAACCTCAGAGAGAGAGAGAAAGCAGTTACTGGGGAAGGAATGAGTGTAGTGCTTCTTGATTAGCACAATTTATGGCAGCCCTATATACTGCATAGATTAAATTATGTAGTATTTAGCTTTGAGATTAAAAGTGCTTTCTTTTCCAAAAATGTAAACACTGGGCTCAACAGTACATTATTGTGTCTGTTGTTTGATTGTTGACTTCTAGGCTTTTGCTCCCCACCTTACCTCCCGGAGAAGCCTGTGACTGCTCGCCTTCTCCACCCTCAGAGTTGAGTGCAAAACAGGTTGTAGCTGGCTCTGTTTGCAGAACCTTAGCAGCAGCTGCGGAGGGACACCAGTAGCAAACAACCTCAGCCACCATGATTGGAGGCCCGAAGCCTCTCTCTGTCTGATGGCTCCTCGAATGGGGTCTGAGAGCCACATTTCACAGAAATACTGTCATGCTTATGAGTTATTTATTTATGTTCTATAATTCTTGAAAATTAAACTAGCCCTATGACTTAAAGATTTCGATCAACGAGAAAGCTGTGCAGAACAAATGTACTCTACAGCATATAGCAGTGTGATGCTGTAGTGCTTTAAATATGTATTTTTCTATTTAAAAAACCTATAGAGAAGATGCACAGTAGGTAAAATGTTATGGTGTTCTGCTTACATTTACAAATCACTTTGCTACTTGGTTGATTCTCATATCATACGTCATCCACACTAACATTATAGTAAACACTGAGCAAAGATATCATAGTTTAAGAAATTATTTGTGAAGTCTGTTTTGAGCACTATTCTAACATAGGATTCTTCATAGATAGTGATACCACATCAGTCGGACTTTACTTCCCTGAAGTGTAAAGTGTCAAAAGGTCTTTCATTGAACCTACTTAGTTTTTAATACAGTGCTTAATTTGAGCAGGTAGTTTTCGGTGCTTACCACCAGCACTTAATTGTCAACACCGGCACTTATTACAGTCTGCCACACGGTGGCTCTGTTTGTCTACTTTCGAGATGAACACAACAGTTGTTTATTCATTCATTATACATTAAGAGTGACTAATACCTGCTGCCCAAACCATTCTTCTAGTTATGAGGCCCTGGAATAGTCTGAATTGTCACACTTGCAGAGGTGTGACGGTTAGTAGTTGTGTTGGTACTGCCATCGGTAGCGCTTGCAGGGGCAATGGGTTCTGCATCCTGTAGAGGCCCCGCAATGTGGGCTCTGGCATTTATGCTTTTTACAAATTAATTTCGCACTGATTTAATGCATCCATAACCCCACCGGAGACCCTGATCATGTGCTCTGGCCATATCCTCAATGCATATGGAGACAGCACCCATATCTTTGTTCGTCTGGATCATTCTGTGGTTGAGGCTGCCAGTAACTTCCAAGCATGTCTCAACTGCTGTAGCAGACTCAATGCCTAATAGCACATTAAAATTACACTTGCAGAAGATGGAGGTGCTTGTCATGAAGGGACTACCCCTCAATCTGGACCTCTACCTGGTGTTCCCCAGCCTCTGGCTTGTATCCACGCTGGTGAACTCAGTAAGAAATGTGAGCATTATTTGATTCAGGTTTAACGTTTACTCACCACATAAGGAAGCAAACTTCTACCTGATCTCTCGACCAAAGAATACTGAGGAAAAGTTTCTCCTTTTACCACATGTATGGCAAAAAACTGTCTATTTTTGATCAGCAGCCTTAAAATATTCCAGAACATGGCCACTCAACTACTATTGGGCCTGAGAAAAGCTGAATCAATATCTTATCATCAGGCACAGCTGCATTTACTCACCATGGCCAAGAGAATCTCTTTTAAAGCCTTACAAGGTCGGGCTGGGACATAAAATAGGCCGAGCACCAAGTAAGCAAGGAAGTATCTATTGTTTGATTCATTAAAAATCTTACAATGAGCAATAAAACCATAGAACTTGTGCATATAACCATTAAGCCAAAGATGACAATTTATAAAACAGTTACAAACTGTTTAGCGGAAATCTGTACACTTTTAGAGAACACAAAGTTTAAAAACATTTAAGCATGCAATGGAGGAAATTAATCGATGGGGTTAGTTATAATATTCAAGCTATTAAAAGTGAATGATAAAAACACATAAGCAGCAATAGAAATTGTGTTGAAAAGTGCAAGTGCAAGACTGTTCAAGTAAATTCGGATCTGATTTGGCCCCAAAGTACTGCCCGGCACAAAAATAAAAGTGGCCCCAATTAGTGTATTAGATAGTGTGAGAAATTAGTTGTTGGTTAAGGGGGTGAAACTGTACTCAAGCAACAGCCACAAACAATCCTTGCCAGGGTGAACCAGGAAAAGCCTCTAAATTCACATGTGCTTAACCCTATAGTAGCTTGGCACAAAAGCAATCAGGCTTACCTAAGAGGCAATGTGTAAAGTATTTATGCAACACTCAAACTGTAATAGTAATAAAGTGAAAACAAAGCCCCACAAAAATCCCACACCAATTAAAAAAAATAGAGTAACTGATAATACATTATTTGACACCAAAACTACAAAAATTCAATCAGTAGAACCAGAGTTATGCATTTTAAAAGTTTAAAGTGAAAAACAGCACCTAAAAGATCAAAGCGTCAACAGCAAACATCTAGGTGCATGAGACTGGGGCAAAATCAAAGTTATGGCTAACCACAATGGTTCGGATACACGAAGCGGATTGGGCCCGATCTTCGCTTACCTTTGCGCTTAGAGGAAATTTTGAAGAAAAATGTCTGAGAAGGTAAAGTTGGGGCAAGGCAGCCGGTGGTGTCTGAGGAGGAGGCGTTGTCATCAGGGATCTGCTGGACGAAGTCGCCATGAAGATTTCTACATTTGGACTTAGGCCCCGATTCACGTAGCTGTCAGGTAACGCAGCGCACCACCCAAAAAGGTTGTGCTGCATTGCGTGCCAGGGAGAGAGCAGGAGAGCACCATATTCACAGGGATATGGCACTCTCCGCCCCTCTCCCTATCGCTGATTGCAGCTGCCATGCGCCAGGCACACACCTTAGTGCTAGGGTGAGGGCCTGAGTCTACCATAGGTTTTGTACTGGAAGGGTACCCTTCCAGTGCAAAATACTATGTGTCGACACACTTCAAAGCTTTTCCTACTTTATCTGTGTGCTGCACAGTGCAGCACGCATGCAGAGTCGGAAAAGCAAGGAGAAATGACAACATTTCTCTTTTTAATGCCTGCTTTCCAGCGGTGTTAATTTTTGGCACTTAACCCTGTCTGCTAAAGTAAGTAGATAGAGTTTTGCATCAAAAAGCATAGGTGGTTGCATGGGAACGCCCATGTACCACCCATGTAACGCCTGTGATGCAAAGTAATGCAAAGCAGCGTTTAACGCTGCTTTGCGTTACTTTTCCATACAAACCAATGCAAATACCAATTTGCGTTGGTTTGTTAATCCCAAAACAGGTTTAGCATCGGGTGTGCGTTAAAAACACCCGACGAGAATCTGGGCCTAAGTCTCCTATATGGAATTTGAAAATCTGCAGCAGGATGAAGCTGCAGGCTATAGCAGACAATGGCTCCACGAGCCCGGATACCCCTTCTGCGAGGAGCCACTGAACAGGACTTGCTGCTGTGGAGAAGAACTTAGCAGGAGCTATTGTGAAGTCAGTCCGACCGGCGTTGCACCGTGGGTGGATCGACAAGCAGGTTGGTCCTGGTCTCCTCTTGGTTCTCAGAGCACTTTTTGGCTGAATATTTTTCTATGTCCCAAGTTTTGGATTAGGGCTGTCTGGGCTCCTTTAGCACCACTTCCAAGGGTCCAGGACTGGACAGACACCATTTGGAGAGTCAGGATTTACTCAGGCTGGGGCCAGGTGTGAGTTCAAGATAGTTAGAGGCTTTTCTGTCCCTGAGCTTTTAATTAGGAGTTCAGCCAACTACCCCTTGGAGTCACTCTGGAAGTCCTGGGGTCAAGCAGGAAAGCAAGTCTCAAGCAGCAGGGCAGTCCTATGATGGCACAGGGCAGGCTCCAGGCAGCAAGACAGTCCTCCTGGTGCAGCAGGGCAGTCCTCCTGGAGCAGCAGGGCAGTCCTCCTGGTGCAGCAGGACAGTCCTCCTGGGCAGCAGGGCAATCCTCTGAAGTACATAGCAGGCCACAGGCAGCAGGGAAGTCCTCTGAGAGTCCTTCTGCAGGTCCAGAAGTGAACTGAAGGGTGGGTCTGATGGTCTTAGTTTTATATCTGATGCCAGCTTTGGAGTGGAAGAAACGTCTGGAGTTTTCCTGCCACAGAACTGCCTGTAATTTCCTGCCTCCCTGCCCTGGTCCAAGGCTGTCTGGAATCACAATGGGTTAGTGTGAAATTCTTTGTGTGTGGGCTGAGGCAGTGTCTTTGAAGTTCAATTATGGCTGTCCACACCTTCACTCCCCCATCCTGATTCGATAGCCCAAACTGCCAACACCAGCCCCTCTATTGTGTGGATTTCTGGGAGGAATACACGAAGAAAAACTATAAACTACTCCTAGTCATGCATTCCTGGAAACAGGCTGTAGGCACCAAATGGTTAGGACAAGAAAATGCAAACTTTTCTAAAAGTGTAATTTTCAAAATTGTGACCCAAAATGTGACTTTTCCATTGAAGAGGATTTTAAATTACAATTCCATAGACACCAAACACAAGATATATACCTGCTCCCAATCAAAAGTTATTATTTATTAAATGTAATGAGGTAACCCAATGTTATTCTATGGGAGAGGTGGGCCTTACAGTACTGAAACACAAATTTGTGAGTTTTTCAGTACCAGCACATATAAAATGTAAATGTATAAGTCTAACATTTTAAATACAATGCACCCTGCTCCATGGGCTGCTTAGGGCCTTCTTCAGAGGTGATGTATATGTAATAAAAAGGGAGTTTTAGGCCTCACAAGAGGTTTATTTTTCCAAATCAGATTGGTAGTTTAAAACTGCTCACTGGTTGCAATGGCAGTCCTGGGACTACATAAGTGGGTGGCACAATAAGTGCTGCAGGCCCACTAGCAGCACTTTATGTCCCAACCCTGAGTAATTGGTATACCATTTTACTAGGAACTAATAAGTACATTAAATATGCCATTCAGGTGTAAGCCAATTTTACCGTGTTTTAGGGAGTGAACACAAGCACTTTAGCACTGCTTAGCAGTGGTAAAGTGCACTGAGACCGAACGCCAACAAAAACGAATTCAGCAAAACAGGAGAACATTTGGGGATGACCCTGCAGAGATGGACAAGTACAACAAATATCTAAAAAAGTGACCCATGTCTGCAAATTGGGGTAGTTTTGAACTTCTTAAGACTGTGGGCCTGATTGACAAAGATAAACGCACACTTTTGTGTAAGTTTAGGTTTTTTGTGGTATTCAAGAAACTATGAGTTAACAGTAAGTTTACAACTGCAGAGACTCCGCAGTTGGGATGGAGAACTCTGCACATAAAAACATAAACTTGTCCTATCACATGAACCTAAGCCTTATCAAATGTACAATTGATGTAATGAATGTACGTTCACAAACCCCAGTGCAAATTCATTGTAATAAATGTACATTTTAACCAATGAAGTACATCTGAATCTATGGTTGTACTGGCACAACAAAGAATATATGTTTAGATTAATGAAAGTACATTCAGAAAATCAAGTATATATTCATGTGCACAACATCCCATTTATAGGGCTCAACTTAACATATCCCAAGTGAACTGACAATAAAGCAGAGTGTATTCATTAAGGAAGAAATAGGAACATAGCTCAGCTTAAACACTGTCACAGATTTAACTAAATATCAGTTAAGGGTACAATGAGTGCAGTGTATAATGCTTACAAAACTATGGGGCATATTTATGAGCCCCTTTGTGTCGCTCCTGCACCTTGCAACATGGTGCAAGAGTGACGCAAATTAAAAATGAGATTTATGAAGCTACTAAAGGCCACCTTGTGTGGCCCTGAGTGGCTTCATAAATCTCGAGTAAATCATCGCAGCACAAATTGCTGTGTTGCATTACTCTGCACCAGGGAGGCATTTCCATGGGTGTTGCGTGGGTTTTCCCATGCAACATTCATGAATTTTGATGCATTCCCAGATTTACCAGAAGTGGTAGACCTGGGAATGTGCCAAAAACCTATGCCTTCTGATCCAGCGCGGCTAATATAAATCTTTCCTTATGACACTAATCCAGAAAAACACCTACTCAACCTGAATCATATAAAACTTATGTCAGTGGGGCCCATAACACCGCATACATACATTCATTCAGTTTTCTGGATCAAACGCTAAGGAAAATGAGCTGCTGGACAAACGGGATACCTTATTAAAACGACAGAATTATATGCTACACATTATATACATTAACTTCGGATCCTGTCGGTTCTAAACATCAAGGTATTCCGCTATTCGGTCGATGGACCAACTAGTAGAATCAGTTGATGGCGATTAAGTCCAGCTCAATCACAATTAAACCTTTAACATTTTATTAATCACAATTTTATTTAAAGAACCACAGACTCATTTAGAGTTAGCATATAATTTTATCTAAATTCTTTGAGCAAATAAGTAAAGTTCATAATTAGGCAAATACATTTATTATATCAGTAAGCATTTCAGTAAAAGATTAAGAATAAAGACGGAAAATACTCATTACCCTTGGCCATAGGGCGATGACAAGAATGGTTCACCATGAAAGAAAGATGAACCGCAGATCACAGGATGGGACTCCCAAACTGACTGACTGTCCTCCTCAGACACAATCTCCTCCCGGGCAACTCCCGCAACGGTCTCGTTCCATCCCCAGTCAAAGTCCGAAGTCCAAAATGACAGAGTCTCTCGCAGCATCAGGATAGAAGAAGCGAAGAAGTTTTTGCACAACGTAAGAGCAGACTCTCTTAAACCCTATTCTCTGACTCTCTACACTTAAAGTTGCAATCTTTAGGGGCATAAATCACGCTAATTGGTCCATGGGAGAGATGGTGATGGTCACCTCATCGCCCTCCTTGTTCGAACTGGTTTGGGGACAATAATGCATACAGTAGTTCTCGTGATCCACAATGTCCAAAGGTAGTTCAATTTGTTAATGTTTTTTGTAACAAACTCCGATGGTCACACATTAGTTCATCCTTTGTCGCTCGATTCTCGCATCCGTTCCCATGCATATATGCTGAACTCTTGGCACGATCCTTGTTGCAGGTCAGACTGGCCTTGACATCTCTCACTCCGGGCACAGGCCGCATACACGTGACTGGAGCATTCACACTGCTCATGCGGGGGGGCCATTTTATTCAGCGCACGCCATCTCGTCCTTTCCAGCGGCCATTTTTGAAGCATGGCCTAGCAGGCCCGAACGAAACTAACATAAGAACAAAAACAACGGAAATTAAAACATGGAAAATGAGCCTTTCTGTTTACCCCTCCGCCGTTCTAAAGACCCGTGTTAGGTATTACCAGCAGAAGCGACATTTAAAGACATTTTACTTACCATCTGCATTCTTTGCCACAGTGCAATTTTACTACGCAACAAAAAATCATGCGATTTTACTCTATTTACTACGCAAATCACAATACTAAAGTTATTTTGCTTCACATTTGTAAATAAATTAGATTTTGCAATGCCAGCAAGTTGCCCAAAAAAAAAAGGTGCATTTGTTGATTAGTTCATGCGTTTCAAACGGTTAGTATCATTAATCGTTATGGGGTCATTAACTTCCAAGGGGTACACAAAAATATTTTGTTTCCCTGCTCCATCAATTCTCCCTTTGGTGATTTTTAACATCACCACTAAAACCTATCCCTACAAAATTTATCAGAAAAATGTTTCTTGTCCACTTGCATTTGTTATTTTAGACAATTGTGTTCTTTTCATCTTGTCTTTTAGACCTTTTGTACATGTTCTCTTTAAATTCTTCCAATTCGATCTCTCCCATCTCTCGTTCTCTTGTTTCTCTTTCCTTATTTTTCTCATTTTCTCTTTTACTTTATTTTGTCTTTTTCTCTTTTAACACACACATATGCTAATCTCAATATTAATATTATCACTACTACCAAGATCACAGGAATTAGTATTTTCCCTATTAGAGAACTACCTATTTCGGTGAACCATTTCTTTATTGAATAAAAACCCTTACCAAGTTTCTCCCAAGCACCTTCAACCTCCAGTGGGGCAATTTCTTTATGCAAATCAGTAATGTTCTTTATATACTTCTGTATATTCTGACTTTTGTCTGGAATGTAAGTGCAACAATGTTGTACCTTCAGCATTCCACAGACTCCTCCCTCTTTCGCCAAAAGAATGTCAAGGGCAAGTCGATTTTGCATTACCATAGCTCTCATGGCAACCATTTCGGTATTTACCATCAAGAACCCTCCAGCAGTATTCGTTGATAAACGATCTACTACTGTAGACACTTTCCGAATCTTGTATGCATTCAAAGATATACCCACTGCTGGTATCAATGCTCCAAAAATGTCACCTATTATCTCTGAGAAGCTTTCCCTTCTTCTACGGCTTAATGGTTACCTATCTCGTGAATTCCTTTCGTTCCTCTTTTCACGTGAAAAATCTTTGGAAAGACCAGGCCTAGATAGCATGTTCCATACCAATGGTCGGGCAACCTATAATAGGCTCGGTTTCCGCAAATATAATAGATCCCTGGGAATACTGGATCTCTTCCTCCTTTGAATCCCCATCCCCCTAAAATTTTGTATGTATCTCGGCACTCACTAGAACCCACGAAATAGTTATCATACATAGTGTTATCTCTACTAATACACAATTTTCCCTGTTGAGGCCAATCTAAAACCATAGCTGCATTCGTTTCGCCTTTGTCATAACTTCCCTCTTCAAACGCCCAAGGTGGGGTTTTGTCTTTCTCCTGTTGCCTTTCTTTGAAACTTAACCCTTCTGTCTTCTACCATGTCTAAGAAAACCTTTTCTTCCTTTCTTAACCTACAAGTAAGGTTATGTCTAAATGCATAATCTAATGTTAATTCTTTCGTTTCTAAGAAAAATTCTCCAAAAATCCTTGCAAGTTTCACCTTATTTAGTTCAGGGACTACAGGAATTTTAGCAAAAATAGCATCTGTGTCAGTGTAGTAATATTCTAATTTACCTGTTTTGTAAAATAAACTAGCTAAAACACTACAGGTTATTCCATACGTCAAAGGAAGGTGATGATACGTCACACCTTCTGTTACAGACGCAGGTAACTGCATACATACATAGCAATCTCTAACATCCATTGTTTCTACATATTCATACAAAAGTTTTGTGAAGACATTCTTGGAGAAATCAGTTATTGACTTATCCCTATGAAATTCAGTACTATCTATCAGTGTTGCAGTGTTCTTTATGTTAGATTTCTTGTCACTATTCGTGTCATTCATGATTGCAGATGCATTTTCTCCAACTAATCTAAGTGGAATTATTATTGCTAAAATGAACCAAATAAGCATTAGTAAACCTGTGCAATAGAAACACATTTTACACCATTTACGGAAAAACTCACATCTAGATCTTCTATTCTCAGTATCTACCATGTTGAAATATAATCTAAATTTATGTACAGAAAATGTGTTTCCACACCTCAAATGGCTTTTTGCCGTTTTACCCTTTCTTTAAGTGTTGACTGGAGCCAACTGCTTTTTTGGCGCACCTTTCGGTCTTTCAGAAATTTTCTTTGACTTTATCAGTTCGTGTGTCTAATCCAGGTTTCTTTTCTCCACTTCAGGAAGGGCGCAGTTCACTCTCACCCACCTGTTCACAGTCTTTGTCTGGGTTTTCGTAACTGCTATCCACTTCTTTAATGTCAGGTAGTGCTATGTATACCCATTCAGGTGACTTGTATTTCAGGTTATGTCTTTTCACTCTTTTTGATCTCTGCAACTGTCTTTCATTCGTTTTTCTTTGTTTTTTCTGACTTGTTATTTCATTTACTTGTTCTGCATTGCCTTTGTTCAAATTTATTAGCTTATATCTCAGTCTTTTAATCTTGTTGGGCCAATTGTCTCCTTTTCCCGGCCTTTTCAGTTCACTTTCCTTTTCTCCTCGTTCCGCTCTCCAAGTTCTCTTTCTTGGTCCGATTCTTTGCCTTATTTCTTCTTCACTTTCTTCAGATTCTGTCTCAGATCTCACTTCATTTTCTTTAACTTTGAACTTTATGATCTCTGTCTCTTTGTCTGAATCCGAATCTTCTTGAGTTATTTCTATAATTTCTGGAGGAATTTCCCCAAAGCTTGTACTTGGCTGTTCACCATCACTGTCTATTGGTTCAGTTTCTCCTGTTTCAGTATCAGTTCTTTGTTTTTCAGATTCTTCTGTTTGTCTTTCACTGGATTCAGGTTGGTCTGCTTCAGATGCCGAACTGGTATCTGATATTTCCAGATGTCGACTTACAGGTCGATCTTCAGGATCTGGAACTCTGATTGTTTCAGTTTCTTCTTCAGATGCCGAACTGGTACCTGATATTTCCAGATGTCGACTTACAGGTCGAGCTTCAGGATCTGGAACTCTGATTGTTTCAATTTCTGCTTCAGATGCCGAGCTGGTATCTGATATTTCCAGATGTCGACTTACAGGTCGAGTTTCAGGATCTGGAACTCTGATAGTATGGCTGGCATGAATCCAATTTTTCACACCTGCACACTTTACTGCAGTTGTTGTCACCAGAATCACTTGACATGGCTTGTCCCAGCGTGGAACCAAGCAATTTCTTCTTCTGTGGACTTTTATGCAGACCCAGTCTCTTGGACTCAGATCATGTGCTAGTTTCCTCTCAAGAGTGGTTGCATCCGGCCCAACCTGATGAAACACAGAATGCACCACATCAGCCAATCCTTTGCAATAGTCCAGTATGAGATCATCAGTTATAGTCAGCAGTTTGTTGACAGGTACGTATGCTTGTCTCATTGCTCGTCCCATTATAATTTCATGAGGACTCAGACCTGTTTTTCTGTCAGGTATGCTTCTTATGCTCATTAGCACCAGCGGTAAGGCATCAGGCCATTTGAGTCCAGTGGCTTGACACATTTTCCCTAACCTATTCTTTATTGTGCCATTTACTTGCTCTACCACTCCAGAAGCCTCTGGTCTGTAGGCACAATGCAGCTTTTGTTGAATGTCTAGTGCCTCACATATTAGTTGGATAATTTCATTCTGAAAATGCGTTCCTCTATCTGTTTCTTTCATTACTGGAAAGCCATATCTAGGAATGAATTCTCTCAGTAGGAGCTTAGCTACAGTAACTCCATCATTCCTTCTTGTCGGATAGGCCTCCACCCAACGAGAAAACAAACAGACGACCACCAGGACATACCTCAATCTGTTACTGGGGGGCATTTCAATAAAATCCAATTGCATTCTAGTAAAAGGACCTCCTTCAAGTCCTATTGTTCCCAAACTCACTACTGTCTTCCTTCCAGGATTTATCTGTTGGCATATAAGACATCTTTGGCAAAGGCTTTCAGCTATAGCCCTAAACTTTGGGTTGTACCAGGTCTGTTTGAAAAGTCTGATCATGGCATCCCTACCTATGTGTGCCTGCCCATGGTACATCCGTGCCATGTTAGAGATCATGCTATCAGGCATAACTGGTCTTTCATCCCTGTAAACCCAAACTTCATCTTCCTTTCTCCGTCTGCAACCTGATTTTATCCAAACGTCTTTCTCCTCATCACTTGCCTCTTCCTGCAATTGTTTTACCTCTTCCCATGTTTCAACTGGGTTAGTAAACAGCAAGGGACATGGAACATTTTCTTTTTCCCTTCTCCGATTCATTGAGGTCATATTTCTGGCACAATATTGAGCTAATTCATCAGCAAAATTGTTACCTACTGCAATGTAATCAGTTCCATTTTTGTGAGCAATGCATTTTACCACCGTAATCTGTTTAGGCAGCTGTATCGCCTCAAGCAACTTCTTCACAAACTCACCATTCCTAATAGGAGACCCTGAGGAAGTCAGGAATCCCTTCTGGGACCAGATCTGTCCGAAATCATGGACCACTCCGAAGCCATACTGGCTATCCGTGATCACAGTAATTCGGAAATTCCTTCCCAGTTTGCACGCTTGAATCAGAGCAATCAGCTCAGCAACTTGGGCTGAACGTATTCCTCTCAAACAGGATGCTTCCATTATGGTTGCCACCGTACATACAGCATACGCAGCACTTAAAACTCCTTCATTTGTCCTCAGGCATGATCCGTCCACAAACATCACATAATCTGACTCTTTTAAAGGTTCATCTCTGATATCAGGCCTTGGCTTTGTGCAAAATTCAAGCACATCCAAACAATTATGATCAACCTCATCTTTGACTTCTGCATTTACTGCATCTGGCAGTAAGGTGGAAGGATTCACACTCGTGCATCTTACAATGGTTACATTGTCTGCACCCAAGATCACTTTTTCATACCTAGTCAGCCGACTATGTGTCATGAATTGTGTTTTTGTTCTGGTCAGAAGGATTTCAACTGAATGTGGGACATATACTCTCAAAGGATATCCCATCACAATGCCTTCACTCTGTTCCAGACTCACACAAGTAGCAGCTACTGCTTTCAGACATCTAGGCAACGCTTTTGCTACCGGATCTAAAACAGCGGAAAAATAAGCTATTGGTCGTTTCATTCTTCCATGCCTCTGCACTAATACTGAAAGTGCACATCCATCTCTCTCACTACAATACAGCTCAAATTCTTTCTCATAATCAGGCATTCCCAATGCTGGTGCCTCACACAAACTTGTTCTCAATTCCTCGAAAGCCTTCATTTCTTCTTCATCCAGGGCAATCGGATCTTTGACATCCCTCTTTGTCAATCGCTGTAAAGGTTTTGCAATAAATGAAAATCCACTTATCCACTGTCGGCAATAACCAACCATTCCAAGGAACATTCTCACCTCTCTTTGTGTCATTGGGTCTCTCATTCCTTTAATAATCCTTATTCTTTCTGTGGTCACTTTTCTTATCCCTTTCTCAATCTTATGACCTAAGTACTGTACTTCCTGTTGACAGAACTGCAGTTTTGATGGGGACACCTTGTGTCCTCCTTCTGCCAAATGATTCAGTAAAGCAATTGTGTCCGTAACACATGCTTCTCTGGTTTATGATGCCACCAATAAGTCATAGATATATTGGACCATCACAGATTTTTCAGGCATTTTGAAATTTTCTAAGGATTTCTTTAGAATCTGATTAAAAATAGAAGGACTTTCAGTATACCCTTGAGGAATTCGACACCATGCCAAAATACGCTCTCCAAACCGAAATGCAAATAATGGCTGGCTGTCAGGGTGCAATGGAATAGAGAAAAATGCATGGCACAAATCAATAACTGTGTACCATTCTGCATCATGAGGGATCTGATACAGTATTACAGAAGGGTTTGGCACAATTGGGCAGCAGGGAATAACAATTTTGTTCACTTTCCTGAAATCCTGTACTATTCTATATGTTCCATTTGGCTTTTTCAATCCCATTATAGGAGAATTACAAGAGCTGCTCATTATTTCTCTCAAAATTCCTTGTTCAATCATCTTATTAATTACAGGTGTTATTCCTTCAATAATTTCTGGCGTCAGTTTGTACTGCGGGGTGTTTGGGTAATTCGTTCCTTCTTTTACAGTAATTTTTATGGGATTAACTTCTCTCATTAGTCCAATATCTTCACCTGTGAAATCCCATACATCAGACCTGACTGTTCCTTTCAATTCAGTAGGGATTTTCTCTGCATCGAACACAGGAAACATATCATACATTCCTGGTTCTAGTTCTGCCATTGTCATTTTATACAGAACATCACCATCTGGTGTCTGGAAAGCAATACCATCTGGAGTACAGTAGATGGTACAATTCATTTTGCAAAGCAGATCGCGTCCTAATAAATTTACAGGACTACAATCACACACCACAAAGCGGTTCATGTCTTTGAATGGACCAATTACCACCTCTACTGGTTTTGTAAGAGGGGTTTTAATTTGCCTATTTGAAACACCTACAACTTGGATGTATTCTCCTGAGAGATGAAGATTGGGAATTTCCACTTACCTAACAGTAGAACGGGTAGCACCAGTCTCCACAAGGAAAGTAACATTTACACCATTCACTTTTCCATCCACAAATGGACCTGACTGATCTACCTCTAGAGTTGCGCCAAGCACGCGCTCCTCTTCCTCTCCTAGCTTTCATCCGATTCATCTCCATCTTGCCGTAACCAATATTGTGAAACAGCAGCTGCGCGCGGCAATTTTGTTACCTGCTCTCCTCCGTAGAATCCTGCCTCTGTACTGTATCTTTGAGGATTTACACTCTTTGGAAGAGGTGGTTGTGGCATCTGACACTGTTGAGTAACTACCTGCGGCTGTTGCGGCTGTTGGTAACTCACCTCATTCTGCACCTGTGGATTTAATGGTTGATTTTCGGTATTAACTCTCGGAGGTAATTTACACTAGTTTCTCCAGTGCCCTAATTTTCCGCAATTATGACATGGCCATTTCTTTTTAGCTTCTTCTATACTCATCTGACCTTTTCCCTTACCAATATTCGGTTTGGACTTGGTCTGTCCTGCGTCACTAGACTGATTATTCATCTGAGCTTCCTGTTTTTCTGCAACCTTTACTTGTGCCCACATTGCCTTTTCCTTGAGTTTACGCTGTCTGCACTCAATATCGTCACTGCAATATTTTGCATACCGTAGTACCTCATCTACTGTGCTAGTCTGCCAACATAACATATGCTGCTTAATCATTTCACTTATCTCAGGTCTCAAACCATACACAAATCGATACACAAAATGACTGATGTCTTTTTCACTCAAATTCTTGTATCCACTATACTGTTTAAAAGCCAAAAGCAACCTTTCATAATAAGCATGTACAGATTCCTTATTCTCCTGAGTTGTTCTATCAATCTTTACCCAGTCCGTTTCTTTTGATGGAATCTTATTTTTCAGGAATATAATTGCCTGTTCACATTTTCTCATTACTTCTGAACTTGGGGCTCCTTTTTTTGCATCTCTAGGATATTCTTCCTTCGGCCAGTCAATTGTAATTTTACACTCTGTCCATAAGTCTGCAGGAACAACAATATCAAACAATCCATCCAGATCTTCCCACAATACTTTTGAAACCTTTACAAACCTTTCTACCTGTCTATACCATTCTACAGGCTTTTCCCTCAATCTTGGAAAATCATTTTTAAATGACAATATATCTTGTCTGGACCATGGGACGTGTACATATCTCCTCCTGGAATTTCCCTCATTGGACATTCTACTACCGTTGGTTCTTTTTCTTTTGCTGGAAAAGCCAATGATGCTTTATCAGTTGTTCCCTCTTTTCTCCTTATCCACCTACTTCTCCATTTGTCTACATCTCCCCATTTTCTCAGTAAAACAATTAGTTCTTTTATCTGTGTTAGTCGTACTGAAGTGTTCAGATTTTCTATGTCCTTTTCACTAAAATCTACCCTGTACGGTTTCTGCAATCCTCTAATTTTTCCAAAATCTACTCCTAGTTCGTTCGCTGTTTCTTCCAATTTTTCATGCAAGTTCCTAGCTCTCCAAGTGATGCTTTTACACATAAACATTAATTCATCATCTTGATAGGACTTCAATCGATCTGTACCAATAGTCCCTAGAATCAATTCCTCCATATCTATCTTTAATCTGACCACATCCAAAGGTTGTGGTTCGGCATCCTTTTTCTGCAAGCTCCTCACCCAATCATTTAATTCCTCTGCAGTCGGACCCACAGGGGTTTTTGTTAATTCTACCCTGTTTACACTTCTCTCCGGGGTTTCAGTTGCTGACTCAGCACCTATAGGAATCTTATTTATCGGACTTTTATTAATTGTCAAATTTACAGGTGGACTTGACCTAAATGGACCAACAGAATCTTTTGTCTCTCTATTTTCTCGAATTGTCCCTTCTCTTACTTTTTGCATACTAGAATTTAATGGAATTATTAGGGAATGTTCGTCTCTCTTTTGATTTTCAAATACTGGGATTACTGGCCCTATAGTTACTGGCACAGTCACAGCTTCCATATTCTTCGTCAGTTCTCTTATCTTTTCAGTCAACTCTCTTGTGGTTCTGGCTAGTTCGGCCGTATTACCATTATCATGTCTTACAGTCAGTGGTGTTTCTGGTCTATTAAATGGACTATTTATTTCAGAAATTTGTTCTGGGCTTTGAATTATTACAGTTCTCATTGGCGGTGCATTTGGTGTCACCACCACAGAATCCTGTTGATATGGAGGGGGTCTTTTATTTAAAATGTCCTCCAGCAACTCATCCTCTGTGTCGCTAACTCCATACCCATATTTCTCTGGTACTGCATGCTTCTTTTTCTCCGTACACTTTTTCCCTGTAAATTCTTCAACTGTTCTGGTAGGAAGCATACCATCCGTCATATTAGCATACCGCCATCCTGTCTTCATGACTCAAACCCCATACTCTTCCATGAATAAAATTATAATTCTTTGCACCTCTGTATCTTTCCCTTTCATACATCTCATCTTCCCATTCACCTAAGGCTTCAAACTGTGTCGGTCTAGGTCTCGGTTCAAGTCTCATCATTTTTTCTCTCAAATTTCGAAGTACAGCTGTGCTAAACGAACCATTTTCCAGAAACGCCAATACTCCATCGTCTTTGGTATATTTCGCCCAATTTTCCAACCAAATACAAGAATGATATCCATATTTCACCATCATATAAGATGCTGGTGTTTTCGGTGGAGGAAGTACTTCTCCTTCCCTAGTCACAACCTTTTTATCTTTCTTAAAAAGATTTTTAAGCTTCGCAAACCATGACGGTTTCTCTCTATCTTGTTCATTGTAATAAGCCATATTTCACTGTTGTTTTGCCGAAGCTAAATCACACAATTCTTCACCAATCGGTTCTTTCTACCGCTCGGCTATTCCGACCTATCCCAGCGCGTCTCACACCAACACACCATCAGAAAACTCTACGTCACTCTCACACTAACCTATTCCAGCGCGTCTCACACTAACGCACCAATCAGAAAACTCTTCATTCTTTCACAACTGGCCAATACCAGCGCGGTTCTTGTTGACGTCAGTTCTTCTCCTGCTTCTACTGACCCCTCCTTTACAAAAATTATCTGCACTTTTCTTTAACTTTTCTTTTCAACTAAATCGATTAGTTACAACGTAAAATACATTACCATTGTCTGTTTCTCTAAACAAAAGAGATAGTTTATTCCAATCTTACAAGAATACTGTTTCATTCGATAAGTGTAGCACTTCTCTCTACCTTACCCTTCTCTCAAGCAAGAGGTAAACCCGTTTCTCTGGGGATAAAACACATGTGGAGACTACACTGCTCCTGAGAATTAAGGCCAAAGTTTCACAAGAAAACCTGTTGCTATTTCACTCAAATATAATTCATACGTGAAATTTCACTAACATAACACAGTCTTGTGTTATCACCAAATTTGAAATCAGACAATGCACAATTCCATGTGACTTCTTTTGCCACACGTGTCCACTTCCTACTTCCCGTAAGCTTCAAAATTCTGACTACACATAACGTAGTACAAACTCAACATAGAGTGTTAGACATGAAAAAATCGATAATCAATAATCACCAAACTAATCTATAGTAACCATAACTCTGCTACCAAGAAATCTGATCCAGCACGGTTAATATAAATTTTTCCTTATGACACTAATCCAGAAAAACACCTACTCAACCTGAATCATATAAAACTTATGTCGGTGGGGCCCATAACACCGCATACATACATTCATTCAGTTTTCTGGATCAAACGCTAAGGAAAATGAGCTGCTGGACAAACGGGATACCTTATTAAAACGACAGAATTATAAGCTACACATTATATACATTAACTTCGGATCCTGTCGGTTCTAAACATCAAGGTATTCCGCTATTCGGTCGATGGACCAACTAGTAGAATCAGTTGATGGCGATTAAGTCCAGCTCAATCACAATTAAACCTTTAACATTTTATTAATCACAATTTTATTTAAAGAACCACAGACTCATTTAGAGTTAGCATATAATTTTATCTAAATTCTTTGAGCAAATAAGTAAAGTTCATAATTAGGCAAATACATTTATTATATCAGTAAGCATTTCAGTAAAAGATTAAGAATAAAGACCGAAAATACTCATTACCCTTGGCCATAGGGCAATGACAAGAATGGTTCACCATGAAAGAAAGATGAACCGCAGATCACAGGATGGGACTCCCAAACTGACTGACTGAACCTCCTCGGACGCAATCTCCTCCTGGGCAACTCCCGCAACGGTCTCGTTCCTTCCCCAGTCAAAGTCCGAAGTCCAAAATGACAGAGTCCCTCGCAGCATCAGGATAGAAGAAGCGAAGAAGTTTTTGCACAACGTAAGAGCAGACTCTCTTATACCCTATTCTCTGACTCGCTACACTTAAAGTTGCAATCTTTAGGGGCAGAAATCACGCTAATTGGTCCATGGGAGGGGTGGTGATGGTCACCTCATCGCCCTCCTTGTTCGAACTGGTTTGGGGACAATAATGCATACAGTAGTTCTCGTGATCCACAATGTCCAAAGGTAGTTCAATTTGTTAATGTTTTTTGTAACAAACTCCGATGGACACACATTAGTTCATCATTTGTCGCTCGATTCTCGCATCCGTTCCCATGCATATATGCTGAACTCTTGGCACGATCCTTGTTGCAGGTCAGACTGGCCTTGACATCTCTCACTCCGGGCACAGGCCGCATTCACATGACTGGAGCATTCACACTGCTCATGCGCGGGGGCCATTTTATTCAGCGCCCGCCATCTCGTCCGTTCCAGCGGCCATTTTCGAAGCATGGCCTAGCAGGCCCGAACGAAACTAACATAAGAACAAACACAATGGAAATTAAAACATGGAAAATTAGCCTTTCTGTTTACCCCTCCGCCGTTCTAAAGACCCGTGTTAGGTATTACCTAGCAGAAGCGACATTTAAAGCCATTTTAATTACCATCTGCATTCTTTGCCACAGTGCAATTTTACTACGCAACAAAAAATTATGCAGTTTTACTCTATTTACTACGCAAATCACAATACTAATGTTATTTTGCTTCACATTTGTAAATAAATTAGATTTTGCAATGCCAGCAAGTTGCCCACGTGTATTATTTAATAAAAAGGTGCATTTGTTGATTAGTTCATGCGTTTCAAACGGTTAGTATCATTAATCGTTATGGGGTCATTAACTTCCAAGGGGTACACAACAAATATTTTGTTTCCCTGCTCCATCACTTCCTTGGTGAGGCATAGTGAGGAGAAATAACTTTATTTCTCCTAGTTTTTTCCTCTTTCTTATTGTGCTGCATTCTACAGCATGCATAGAAAGAGGAAAAAGCCTCAGGGGATTGTTTTTGTGCAGGAAAGTGATCCTTCTTACACCACAGGCACCCTTGCACCATAGTGCAAGGGTGTCTACGTTGGCGCTAGGCAGCCAAAAGGGCGCTAGCACAAGGGAAAAGGTAGGAATGCACCATATTGACTTAGATACGGTGCATTCCTGCCCTTTCCCTGTCATTCAGTGCAGTGCAGCAAGGTGACTTGCTGCGCTACGCTGCACTGCGTGATTTAGCCATCAATATGGTCCTTAATCTTAAAAGTACTAAAATAAAACAGTTAATGAGGTTTTGATCCAATCACTCCTATAGTGCTAAAGAAAATCCTGTACTAAATCTGAATAATCGCCAATATTCCATGACATTGCCCACTAGATCATTTAAGAATGGTTAAGATATTTGAATAGTGCTATGATGTGTTTTACTCTTAAAAAGCACCTTAACTGATTTGTTCCAATACAGTTGAGACTTGTTTTATGTGTTGTAGCATCCACTCATTGTAACTTTAACATTGATGCCCATGTTGTCATATAATTAAGCAAACATATTATAACTTTTGGTTATGTAGCACTTGCTGCAGTATATTTTGCTGCTTGGTACTATTGTAATTGACAGGTGTTCCTAATAGGTGACTCAGTGATACTCATTTGTATCAATCAAATCTCAAGAGGATGACATGCGGTGATGCCCTTGCAGGGAATACATCCAGTTTCCTTCAAATTGCATACAGGAAACTATAGGAGGCACAATGCTGGCACATATACCCATGTACATATAACAATTTACATACATATAGAGACTGCATGAATTCAGTTGAATGAATATTCTTTCTTTCACCCATTTTCAGAATTCAATGTTTCCTTTTTGTCAGTTTTCGTTTTGTCACTTTTCCTTTAGACAATTTTCCAACCTTGAATCCTTCAAAGTGGGAAAAATTAGCACCATAAATTGGGTAATAGTAGCATCTGGTATATTGACAGTCCTTAGAAACTAAGGATGCGTATAGAGCTGTGTGCTGATGTGGGCCAGAGTGTGGTGCTCCTTCAGATGGTGCAGTTTGAGGTGAATAAGTCTGGTGGTAGGTTGTAGACAAAGTGACTGACATTTCCTTGATTCTCCTGCAACCTAGCTTGGCTAAAAGAAAGGATCTATTCCAGATGAAATCTTTACGCCATCTTGTTTCTATTTGTTGAGCTCGAACAAAAAGGATGAGTGCAGTGTAGGCAGTGATAAGAAAGACGCCAGCAGCCACCTTGATGTTAAAGGCCACTGGTAGGTGCCTGCGGATTCTGTTTTCCTAGCAAACATAACTGTGGCCACATCCGGGTGTATCAAAAAGAAATACTGATAGAACAAATTACATAGACACATTCTTTGGTCTGCATTAAAAGGGCACACACTTTAGGGCATAAAATTAATCACACATCCAGACAGCACGATGCTAGAGCAGAAAACATTTTCCCATCTTGTACATACCTGTACCAATACGTTTTAAGGCATGCACAAAGTGGGCAATAGCCCAGGGCCCCCAACTTCCAAAGGACCCCCTGAGAAAGTGAACTTTCTGTCTATGTGACCACTGCCTATTCTATTTCTCCATCTAAACTCCCCTCCATCTACGCCTACCTCTACCTACAGCTCTATCTCCCTCTCACCAGTGTCAATTTTAGGAATTTTTGTGAGTCCCGGGCAAGACATATTTAAACTATTTTGTGTGTAATCCTGATTAGTTTGCATATTTAACATTGTTTGGAATCATGGTGACTTGAATTAGCAGGGATGGGGCAATACAATTCACAGTTTTTCTTTACAGGGGCCCCCAAATCGTGTCTTGCCCAGGACCCCCAAAATCCTTAAGAAGACACTGCTTACCAGCGTACTTGGCAGAGAGGTGAGGCACAAAATGAGGTGCGAGTTGAGGGTATGAGTTCAGGGAGACAACTACTGAAATGGGAGATCCCAAGTCCGCAAGGTCGTTTTCCTGCTTACCAGGTCCCTGCCTCGCTCTACCTATCCCTCCCCTAGTGAAGTACCCTTTTGTCTCTACCACAAATGTCCTGAAACATCCAGCCTTACAGGCGATACACTATGCATCCCTTTGACAACATTGTGAACTAATTCCGTTTTAGATCTAAAAGGTTGTGATACCATGTCAATACCCCTAACCTGCCTAGACTTATAGTTGAATTACTCTGTGTTCACCCTGTCCCACTTCCTTCAAACCATTTTATTTTGTTGATAGATATTACTGCATCTCTGTAACATTCCTTCCACCCAATGAGAGCTAGAAGTGATATGGTCTCTAGTGCCTTTTACCAAGTGTCTTGAGTACATGCAGGTCTAGTAGTATCAAGGCTATATCGATGTGCACCAATTCCCTCGCCCAACTAGCAGTATTTCGCAGAAGAGTTTTCCCGCTGCTGGCCTAATTTCACTTCATATGTATCAGATGAGCAGGTCTACCTTTAGACACAAAACTACATATTCAAAAAGAAATGATCTGCCTTCGCTTTCTGAAAGAGCGATAAACGGAAAATGTCCAATCATTGCTGAGAAATTGTAGCGTAAATGCTGTGTATCCTCCAGGAGAAGAGATTCATCTTTCCTCCCATTGCCCTGACTGCTTTTCCGATGGGCAAGATGATTGATCAGCTTTATGGCAACAGGCGTCCTCTTAATGTGCACTGTACAGGGTTCATATGGGATATATTTCACAAGCTTTAAATGAAAACAGAGCTTACCCCCAGGGGAACACTCATTAAAGGGCGCTGTCCTTCTACCAGAGATCTCTGCAGTATAGTTGATAGAAAATAACATAAGGTCCATTTAGTTCCAATTGCTTCTAAGTGATATAATCTAGACTATTGATGATATTCAAAAGCAATGAAATAATGTGACAGGTCTTTATGGCTATCTTAGTAAAACAGTACACACCAATGTCATGATCTTCCAAAGACACATCTTAGTTGTAAAACCATTGATCTTGTCATGTGACTCATGTCTACAAGCTGGCTATTCAACAGTGGGTTGTGTGTTACATTATCAGCTGACACTATATCGCCTGACCCGGAAATCACCTTCACTAGATCACAGGGCATTACATAATTTCAGATGTGTGAGATTTCATCCCCCCACACCTCTTTATTTATTTATTTGATCAATTTCCCTTTAGCCTGTTTTTCTAATTAAATAACCCTTAACTTTAAATAATTTACATTAAACAATGTAATGCTTCATGATGTGGTGGAGGTGGTGTAGTCGTCAGGTAATGAAGTAGGGGCAATATAGAGAGGTATACCTAACAATGAGGATAAAATCATTGTAAGATCCTTTCTTTTCCTCTATCGGTTAATGGCCTTCTAGCCTTCCAAAAGTGCACACTTAAAACCTAGAGTAATTAACACAGGTCAGAAACTATACAGTATTTGTTACTTCTATATATTAATGGTTTAGGCACAGCCCTGTCTAAGAAAGTCTCAGATGCCCCCTTAATTGACAGGAAAAAGGTCCTCATTTTACTTTGTGCAAATGACCCTGTTTTACTCTCCAGAACCCCCAATGGTCTTAAAATGTTATTTCAAGAATTTGTTATGTTTATGGGGTCACTTGGCCTGGACACCAAATGAATGAAAACGTTTATCATGCTTGTAATCCCAGGCAACATAAGATGCAGGGTATATTTTTACGAGGCCATCCTGTTGCTCTGACCCAGGACTTCTCATACTTGGATGTAGTGTTTGATGTAAGTGATAATTGGGGACCTGTACTGCCAAAGTGTGCAAGAAATTTGTAAACTTGGTAGGCTGTTAGACCTGTCATCCTTAGGGTTGTCTTCCCCCAGACCTTGTTGTCTGCTTACCTCCTTTTTGCTGTATCTATCATTTTGTTAGCCTTAGGACTCTAAGAACGTTACCACTGCTGACCAGTGCTAAAGTGCATATACTTCTCCCCTCAAGATGGTAATATTGGTGTATACACAATTGGCATATTTAATTTACTTGTAAGACCCTTGTAAAGTGGCATACCATATACGCAGGGCCTGTAAATTAAATGCTACTAGTGGGGCTGCAGCACTGATTCTGTCACCCACACAAGTAGCCTTTCAAACCTGTCTCAGACCTGCCACTGCAGGGCCTGCATGTGCAGCTCACTGCCTCTTCGGCTTGGCATTTAAAATCCCTTGCCAAGCCTGAAACTCCCTTGTTATTACACATAAATCAACCCTAAGGTAGGTCTTAGGTAGCCCATATGGCAGGGTGCTGTGTAAGTATAAAGTAGGACATGTATTTTTGAGTTTTGCAAGTCCTGATAGTGACAAACTACTGTGTAGTATCTTGTAAATGTATTTATGCTTCTCCCCTGTTGCTTTGGCCCTAGCTGCTCAGCCAGTGTGAATGTGCTGCGTGGAATGTTGGAGTGGAGATGATAAATGGAATGTTTGGGTGCTTGTGAGGTGAAGTGTGACAGGTGATGTATGGGCTGAGCAGCAGGCAGACTGCTCCTGTTGTGGCTGCTGTACATGGATTACCAACCTGCAACTAAGATTTAATAAATAATCTACAAACTACACCTCAGCTACCTGAACTTCATTACTACATACTGCAAGGTCTACTCCTCTCATAGGTTAACACTGGGAATTCCTTAATACTCCTTTAAGCTGTCATCCTTGATTAGAAAGGAGTAGCTGTGTCAGGTTTTATATCATTGGAATGGTAATGATAAATCTTCGTTACCAGTAAAGTTGGATTTACTATTACTATTTTAGAAATGCAACTTTTAGAAAGTGTATGCCAAGGGGTTGGGTCTGTCATTCAGCAAAGTTAGAACCCATGTAAATCAACAAAAAACAACAATGTACCTTGTTTGAAACAATCTCACTAACACAAAAGATTATTATTATGTGATCAAGAAATGTAATTAACATGACCACATTCTCTTTCCATAGTGTATCTTCAACATTGTTTCTTTACACATTTTGCATATCAAATCATATGCATTGGAAAACATAACCATCACTCGATGTCAGAAATAATTCAACAACCCACATCTTATTTCAATATTGCATCAAAAAGCTTAAATTATCAATTTTAAAAACAAACAATTGGTGACAAATATAAAATATACCAGTTAAAAACTTTCTGAACATTAGGAGTGTCTTATTAATCTCAATTGTCCATACTCCTACAATGAAGCATCAACAGGGGCTGTAACAATTTGTTAGTTAAACCAAAACAGGGCATCTATTTTTTTAACAGGTTGCCTGCACAAAAAGGAAAATCATACAACTCCCTAATATGTGGCTTTGACGTTCATCGAGCCCTGTAGTTTTGGGGTCTCCTCAGGACCATGGACTGAGTACAACTGTTAAAAAATAAATTAATTAAATACATTTTTCATCAGTTATGTGGGGATATTTGATATAACTAAAGCCCCTCTTAGTCACACCGGGTTTTACCTTTTTAAATGTGTATTCCAAATGTGTCTGTTTTTTTAATTAGACTGTGAAGCCAAAAACAAAGAAAAAGAAAAACTAGCGATTATAGTCCAGCTTCAATCGGATTGAAACTTTTTGACATTTATTCCTTTGTGGAAATGCGACTTACATGATTTATTGGTGCTTTGTCTTAACATGGGCACCGTTTTCCTATTCTTCACTGAAGCGTGTAGAAAGCGCAATGGCCTTTGATTTCTTCCGGTTGTTGTATCGGCAGGCTTTCATTTGGCAGTCCCTTAATTTCAGGGAAAAGCACAATGTCATTGGAAGTTTTCTTCTTAAGTTATACATTGTAACTTGTAACAAATTGAAAGTTACTTGCTCTTGTCTGTCGACATATTCAAGCAAGCCAAGGCCGCGGTGTGTATTTAAAGTGATTGTCTCATGTATCAACTTTTGTAGACAGTTTCTTCCCTGCAACCAGGGCTCGAGTCGGGGTACCACGCGGGTGGACGGCGTCCCCCCACTTATTTTACCGGGAGCTCGATAACTGGAGCAAATGGAGCCACACATTCACTCTTTGGCCTCTCTGGGGCGAGATCGGAGCTCATTCAGAACACTGCTCACGCGCTGGCTTCTCTGATGCAATCGCATCTAAGGGGTGAGCGAGGGGAGGCAATGAGTCTGATGGTGCAAGCCACCTTTCGTGACGTCACTTCCTGTCGTGACGTCAGCGTCCCCCCACTTCTTTTTTTAGGACTTGTGCCCTGCCTGCAACAATGTTGCCATATTAATGACATTTTACATAAAAGCAAAGAAATTACCTTTTAAACGCACATGTGAACATTTAAAAGGCCAACATTACGTATTCATTTCTAGTGATCCAATTTGTATACTTACTTCTGGTTTGTCTTTAAAGCCTTTTTATGAGCAGGTTGTTATTTTTGATGCAGCATTCGCGTCCCACACCGTCTAAAATTTCAGAGATGTTGCATTTTAGTCACTTAAACAATGCATCTGTAACTTGCTATGCTTGACTATTACTTATCCTTTGAACTAGAGGGATCTTACGTGTATTAGTCCGTCAGCGAGACTTCTAACAGCATGCATCTTTGGAGCAGCGGCCGCGCAGCAGTTGGGCCAGAAAGCGTCTTAACATGGCTGATCTTTTCAAATACTTTTATACTGTACACTGGACACAGCAGATCAGTTACAACCAAGGTCTGGGGAATTTCTCTGCTTTTTAAATCCGGATGCACCTCACTTACAGGAGCTTACAGGGGGTTGCTTCACCCATCAACTTAGTCATATGGTTTTAAAGGCTCCTTAACTTTTTATGCTTTTTTAAATGCTTTGCTTCCGGCTCCTGAGTGGGAAACTGGGAAACTGGGAGGGGGGTGATATTGCCAGCGCTAAGGCAACTAGGAGCTTGCATTGCTTATAATACAAGTGACTTATGCTCATTGCACTTTGTCTCCAGCTCCTATACCTCTCCTGGCACTCCATGATTAGCATCTCCAGATCCCCAGTCTGCCGCGGGTTTTCCGTTTGTGCAGAGCGAGCTGGAACATGCTTGCAATTCCAGTGCGCCTTAACGGCTGCCATCTTGGACAGATTGCTGTACGGCGGAAGTAGCATTTCGGGGCCTTTAGGGATTTAAAGGCAGTCTGGCGCCGACGTGCAGCGGAGGGGCGCAGTTGGCACGCCGCCAGCGCGCCAAGGCAAGCCCGTCTGCACCTGTCCGCGCATGGATCGTGCACAGCGCCAGATACCCTGCCGGTTTCTACTCAGATCCCCATACGAATATCAGATACACAGGTCAGGAGTTACTTGCCCTTAGGAGGTGTACTAACTAATGTCCCTGTTTTAACATGCTCAACCTCTGGTCAGGAATCACCGCTAGCTGTAAGCTATGCAGACTATCTCTTGATGCCCCTCCCCACCACTGGGCTTCCCCAAATTTAATTCAGAGGTTACTTCAAGTCTTCCCCCTTCCTTGTACCGCTGTGTACTTGTTAATGCTTGGTCTCTGATTAAACATGCCATGGAAATGGCTATCCTAATCGAAACCCATGAACTTGACATCAGGTTTATTATAGAAACATGGGCCAATTGTTCCTCCACCCCGGATCTTATCACTGTAGTTCCCCCGGGATACACTATTTTCAGATTAGATCGACCCTTAAAAAGAGGAGGTGGGCTTGGAATTATCTATAGGGACCAGATTAGAGCTAGGTTCGCAGCCATGCCAAATGAAGACTGTGAAGCCCTATCTTTTTGAATTTAATTGAACAAAACCAAATCCTTTAGAGGGCTGCTTATCTATTGCCCACCCGGCCCCAAAAGTAGGTTTCTCAACTCCATCTACTCCTTCCTGGAAGGAGACATCTGTAACTCAGACTTTACAAGTTTTGGAGACCTAAACTTTCATCTAGACTCAACTGAAGAGAGACACGATGGCCCTCTTGGAAACCGTGAATGACTTCCGGCTCACTCAGCTGATAAAAAATCCTACTCATATAGCAGGCCATACACTGGATGCCATTTTTACCAATAACAAATCGCTTATGGGGCAAGATGTCCTACCCCTCTCATGGACCAGCCATTCTTTTTGAACTTAGAGGCCCCAAAGACACTCTAGACTCTAACACGCAAACTGGCTTGATCTCCCAACGAACATGGAATTAATTAGATTATAGTCAACTTCAGCTTCAGCTTACAGAAGATCTGCCCCCCCTTACAGAAAAGGCTGCTTAGTATTATTCAAATTGACTAGATACTGCCTTTCCCCAACAAGCCCCTACTAAAGGTATTAAACAAAATAGGAGCAAACCCTCAGTGCCTTGGTATTCAGAGGTCCTTTGCCTAGAAAAAAAAAATGTAGGCGACAAGAGAGAAAATGGAGACTCAATTATGAAGCCCATGAGAAGGAACTGTACAGACTTTCTCTGTCCAAATATAAAACTCTCCTGACTAAAGAAAAAAACAGTGTACTTCACGTCCCGAATAGAATCCTCAAAAAACTCACCTAGGGAGCATTTTCAAGTTATTAACAAACGTACCAAACTACCTGAAGCCAAATGAACTAGTAGTAGTCAAGCCTTTTGTGACAACATCATTCAATACTTCAGGAACAAGGTTGACCAAATCTACAATCTTTTCACAAGTACCACACGCCGCAAGCAGAGGACAGCACCTATAATGACAAGAGTCAAAACAAGGTTTTTTTGGTCGATATAACCAGTTTCAGTCCGGTCTCTACAACTCAGGTTGAGCACCTTATTCGGCCACGAAATCGGGATCTCCGAATGATCCCTGTCCCCCTTCGGTGCTCAAACAAATCCCTGAACTAACAGCAAAGGTTTTAACAAACATTTTAACTCTATGTTCTGTTTAGGCATTTTCCCTTCTTCATGGAAGAAAGCTTCTATTCTTCCTCTTTGAAAAGAACCCAACCTTGATTCATATGCCCCCTCTAGCTACTGACCTATCTCCAGACTCCCTTTCAAATCTTGAATACTCAACTTACACAGTTTATTAAAGAGCAAAATCTTTTAGACCCATCTCAGTTTGGCTTCAGATCAGAACACAACACACCGAGACAGCACTCATCAAAGCCACAGATGAACTTAAAACCATCCTAGATGAAGGTGGCAATGCAGCTTTGATATTGCTGGACCCACGTGTGGCCTTTGACACCATAGATCATGCAATACTATGCCGTTGTTTAAAGACGATCAGCATAAAGGGTGCAGCCTTAGAGCTACTCAGATCGTTTCTAAAGGATAGGGAAAATACGGTGATGCTAGACAGTTTCAACTCCAACACCTTCTCGCTACCATGCAGGGTTCCGCAGGAGTCCTCGCTCAGTCCCAGCCTTTTTAACTTATATGTAGCTGATCTTGCCCCGCTGATTCGATCCTTCGGTCTATCACTTATCTCCTACGCAGATGGCACAGAAATTGTTCTCGCTGCTGTAAATGAGGCTAAACACACCAGCTCTCAGCTTCATAATTGCATGAGAGAAATCAGCACCTGAATGGACAGGCACTGCCTAAAGTTAAATTCGGATAAGACAGAGGTTATAATCCTCACTTTTGGACTCCTGATAGCTGGCCATTAGAAATGGGTCCACTCAGAATGCCGACTGCCAAAGTCAATAGTTTGGGAGTGATTCTTGATGATAAACTTAATCTCAGCAAACAAGTTAGAGCCACCATACCCGCCCCTTACAATAAGTTAAGAACCATCAAAAAGATTATTCCTTATATACCTATTAACTCTGGGAAAACAGTCATATCCTCCCTCATCCTATCTAAAATTGACTATTGCAATGGTTTATACATCAATCTACAGAAACAATACATTAACAAAATGCAGGTTCTCCACAGCTTCGCAGCCAGAGTACTCCTTGACCTCCCTAAACATGACTCAGTATCCCTTGCCATCAAGGAACTGCACTGGTCACCATCAGGAAATTCAAAACCCACTGTCTTACTTTTAAGGCCTTGCATGGTATGGGTCCCGAATTCCTGAGACAAGCTATCTCCTCGTATGCCCCTAGCAGTAATCTCAGATCTTTGGGAGTCTATAAAGTGATGAGCTTTAGATTAATGAAAACGAAATGGGGTGGTAGCAGTTTCCTTGCTAGAGCCACTAGACATTGGAAACTGCTGCCTCTCCACATTAGATCCACATCTTCGCTACAGGTTTTCAGAAAACTTCTTTTGTGTTAAAAGACTTTATTTAGTTTCAATAAATATCATAACACAGCATAAAGAACTCTGATAAATAGTTAGCAACTTACATATAGCATTAAGTACATGAGAGAAATACTAAAGTCTTTCTAATTTTGTAAGGGAGAGAAAGAAGGAGGGGAGAAAATTAACAAAAACAAAAAGATAGAAAGGAAATAATCAGAATCCTAATTATAATGATCTAAAAAACAACGTTCTCACCTATATCTTAGAATAAATACGTGAAACAAATATAAGAAGAGAGAGAGAATATTCATGGGGGAATACAAATTCTCAGATAATACAAAGTTGGTGGTGTATACATCTTTTCCAACCTGGTTAAGAAATGTAGTGAGGGGTAACCATAACAAGTCAACATTGTGAGAAGATAAACATTGAGCAGTATACACAACATCTAATTTATGATGTGAGCACACTGAATCCCACCACATCTTATAAGATAACTTAGATGATGATTTCCAATTAAAAATAATTTGGTGAAAAGCAATTGCTAATAAAATGTCTAATAACTTATGCTTAGGGAAAGATGATACAAGGTAATTAGTTATAGAACCTAAAAAAATATACAGAATATTAAAGGAATGTTTAAAACCAAAAATCTTTCTAATCTGGGACCAGATCTTATGCCAAAAACAAACCGTATTGGGACAACTGAACAACATATGCATAAGATCTGCCTTAGGAAAATCACAAGACCAACAGCTATCAGAGGTGTCTGAGGAAAATCGAGAACAGTGGAGAGGGGTAAAATATAGTCTATGATAAATAAAAAAAAGGATTGAGTAATACTCATTGATTTAGAATCTTTATAAATTCGTAACCATATCTTATTCCAAAAAGTAACCTCCCAAGTAACATCAAGATCCTGTTCCCATAGAACTTCTAACCTGGACTTGGTTCAAGAAGGGTTCGGAAGATTAAGAGTTTTATAAATGAGTGAAGCTTTAGGACCCCTTTTAAAAAAGTCAGTAAATCCAGAAAAAAAAGGAAACTGAATAAGTGGACTGCTGAATTGAAAAATAGACGCCAAGAAGCACATTCATTAGTGATATAAAACGAGTATAAAAAGATTTGGGACAATGATAAAGAAGACAAAAAATGAGGGAAAGAGATAGGAGAATTGTTATAGAAAAGTTGTGATTTCCACATAATACCTCTGGGCCCGATTCACAAAAGTAATCTGAGACAAAATCCTAACTTTACGACTTTCGGTATTCACAAAAGGCATTTAGGAGTAGTAAAGTTAGGAATCCTAACTTTGCTACTCCTAAATGCCTTTTGTGAACACCGAAAGTCGTAAAGTTAGGATCTTTCTCAATTTAGGAGTAGTAAAGTTAGGAATCCTAACTTTACTACTCCTAAATGCCTTTTGTGAATACCGAAGGTCGTAAAGTTAGGATTTTGTCTTAGTTTAGGAATAGTAAAGTTAGGAATCCTAACTTTACTACTCCTAAATGCCTTTTGTGAATACCGAGAGTCGTAAAGTTAGGATTTTGTCTCAGATTACTTTGTGAATCGGGCCCTCTGTCTTTCCAAGTACACCAAAATAGAGGTCTGTTATTCAGCTTAATCAGAGACTTATACCATATCGGCATTTGTAAAAATCTAGAGGAAGTCAAATTGACTGAAAGATGGGTGGATTTAATCAGTGAAACCATTTTTTCCAAAATAGACCATTGAAGAAGCGACTTTGTAGAAGAAAAAGATAATACCTCATTGAATGTAAAAGGACATAAAAGAGCTTTTTCAAGCTCAAGCCACAGCGGAGAAAAAGACAAAGTCAGCTCAGAAGTCCAAAATGCTGCTTGACGGAAGGCAAAAGCTTTATGATAATCATAAAAATTCAGAAAATACCACCCTCTAATTTGGATCTTTGTAAAATAACTAAAGCCTCTCTTGGTTTTTTGTTATGCTATAAAAATCTAATAAGAAGAGCATTAATTTTCTTAAAGAAATATTTTGGAATATGAACTGGTAACATAGAAAGAAGATATAACAAAAGAGGAGAGATCATCATTTTAATAGAGTCTAAACGTCCCAACAAGATAAAAATAAAGGATTCCAGGAAGATATAATATTCTCTATTTTAGTATGTAATTCTTTAAAGTTAATTTTGATGGTCTCAGGAATAGAACTGGTAAACCAAAGTCCAAAATACTTAATCTTGGCAGAAGTAGACCATTTATATCCGGTGAGGTGATAGGAGTGACTAAAAGTATATTTGTTAAGCGGAAGAACTTCTGTTTTCTCTTTGTCTACTTTATATCCAGACACCTGTGAAAATGAAGAAATTTCCTGTAAAAGTGGGGGCAAGGAACTATCAGGAGAAGAAATAAAAAAAGAATATCTGCATAAGCAGCAAATTTTAAATGCTGATCTCCGTAAGGAAAACCAATTATAGAAGAATTATTACGAATTCAAGAGAGAAAGGGTTCCAGCGCTAAGACAATAGCAAAGGAGAAAGTGGACACCCTTGACGGACTCCTCTATGAAGTGAGAAATAGGAAGAAACTCTACCATTGACCAGTACTGATGCACGGAGAGCACAATATACAGAGAAATAAGGGCTATGAATTTAGGACCAAAACCATGCGATTGCAATGATTGTAACATAAATCCCCAACTTATTCTATCAAATGCTTTTTCAGCATCAATTGTTATGGCTGCAAGAGAGGCTTTAAATGCAGAAGCTTTACTGAGAACATTAAGGGGGTCATTACGATGGCGGACGGACTGAAGTCCGTCCGCCATCGTCCTGGTGATGGAGACCGCCCGCCTATAAGGCGGCGGTCCCAAATATCAAATCACAATGCATCCGCCACCACGGCGGCCGCAAAAGGCATTTATTTACATTGCGGCAGGTGCTGCTGGCTGCAGGATCCGCCGCAATGTAAAAAAGGCAGGTTTTGCTTTTCCCTGCACTACGTAGCAGGCACCATGCGGTGTCTGCCACATGGTGCAGGGAAATGGCAAGTGCCGTAACAAACTGCCCCTGCACAGGGGGGGGCTGCAATGGGCCCCAAAGTCAATCCCCGCCAGCTTTTCCATGGCAGGTGAACCGCTATGGAAAGGCTGGCGGGGATCCAGCATCCTTATCTAGCAGGCGGTGCCTGCTAGGCACCACCACCATTCTGAGGATGCGGAGCGGTCCGACAGGCAATCGTAACGATTGCCTCTGTCGGACCTGTGGCGGTCGGGCTTTCCGCCCTCCATCACAATCTGGCGGGTGGTAATTGGCCTTATGATGGTGGTGAACCCGCCACCAACAGCCTGTCGGTGACGGGTTCACCGCCATCGTAATCAGGCCCTAAGAAACAATCGAGTGTTATATGATGTGTCTCTCTTTAATAAAACCAGATTGCTCTTTCCCAATAAGATGAGGCAGAACGGACTCCAGATGATGAGCTAACAGTTTAGCAAATATTTTATAGTCCACATTTAGTAAGGAAATCTGTCTATAATTTCTACAATCTTGGGGATCCTTACCTTCTTTTGTATAAGACAAATGATTGCTTCCTGGAAGGTGCCTGAAGTGATGGAGGAATTAATAAAAGAGTTAAACAACCAATATAAATAAGGAATAAGAAGATGAGAGAAATGAAGGTAAAATTCCACCGTGAAACCATCAGGACCTGGTGTTTTCACTAACTTTAAAGAATTTAGTTCTCCAGATTGTTCATCAGAAGTAAGATCACCCTCTAAAGAATCAAAATCCAGGTCAGGGGGAGTGGTATGGAAAGTCTGACTTAGATATTCTGCAATTCTGGAAGATTGGGTTACTACCTCTGGGGTGTATAAGGAATGATAACATTTAACAAACTCTTCCAAAATAGCTTGGTGATTAGTAATAGATTGACCTTGTGAAGAGGATATAGAGTCAATGACACGTCTGTCTTTCCTTACCTTTAAATAATTTGCTAGCAGTTTACCAGCCTTATTTTTCCCACCATAATACCGCACATTTTGCCTCAGAAGTATGTGATTAGCTTTCTCAGTAGAAATAGTACTGAACTTCAATTTAGCTTGTAACAACTCTGTCAATTCATAGGACAATTTAGAAGAAAAATATCTTTGTTCTAGGGACTTAATTGAGGAAATCAATGCATTATGTTCTCTCAATCTACCCCTCATTTTCTTAAAGACAAAGTTTAAAATAAAGTCCCGTGCAGACACTTTAAAAGTATCCCACAATAAAGAAGGAGAGATCTCTGAATTATCATTAAAGGAGAAAACTTCCAAAGCAAAAGAGATAAAAGATCTAGAAAATTGAGCATCCTGAAGCAAAAAATTATTGCATTTCTACCTATGAGACAGAGTCCAAGTCAGTGACAACCATGGCATGATCAAAAAGTACAATTGGAGTAATATAGGAATGTATAAGGCACTGTGAAAGAGATTTGGAGAGAAAAATGTGGTCTAATCGTGAAAGTGTACCATGAGTGGCAGAATAAAAGGTATAGTCTCTAACAGTAGGGTTAGATAATCTCCATGAATCCACCAATGCACTTTTCACAATGCAGAGTGAAACTGTTTTGGCATTTTATGTGGCAAAAATTGAACTGACTACTGTATATCCAAAAAAGGATCTAAAATTGGATTACAATCCCCACCTAGAACAGTACGCATCATAATACTGTATACATTTTCTTGAACTGGAAGGCCAAAAAGTATGATTAGGTTGTGTAGGAGCATATACATTCATTATAGTCAGAGGTATATTTTCTACAAGAATATTAACAATAATCCATCTACCTGCATCATCTGTTTCTTGTGAAACCATAGTAAGATTAAGAGATTTATTACACAGTATCACAACCTCATTCTTCTTGTTAACTGAAGGAGAAACAAATACTTGTCCAACCCAATTTCGTTTAAATTTCAATGCTTCAACTTGGGTAAGATGAGTTTCTTGAAGAAGAACAAGATCAGGATTGGATTTACCCAAATGCGATAATATTCTCTTTTTAAGAGGATTAAGCGACCCCTTAATATTCCATGTTATTACTCGGAATTATATACAGTGAATAAAGGGTAGGCACTCTGAGAACTGTAAACCAGCTAAAAACTAACACAATAAATATTGACATATATAAAGGAAACAATAAGGGAAAGCAAAGGAGAAAGCAAAAGTAAAAAAGAAAGAAAAAATGAAGAAGGAGAGCTAGGAAACGTAGAAAGGAAGAGCAACTAAAAAGTATGAGAAGCAGAAAGAAGAGACTGTACATATCCAAAAAGGACGACTGTAAGAACATACCTGAATAAATAACAATAGGGAAAGAATGGGGTGGTGACCACACAGGAACGATGACACATCAGTGGGGGAGGATACCACGACACACCTGGACCAAATATACATAGGAGGGAGGACTACACAATGACAAAAGATGAATCTGCAAAGAAAGACAAGGAGAACAATTTAGACAAATAATACCACACATGAAATCAGCTCCAACAGTTACACAATAAACATATTTGATACTTCAAGGAGTATCAACCATTAGAATGACCAGCTGTATCCATATTGACCAAGGTATGCGATTGTATAAACTTTTTAAGTTCAGCTGGATCTTCAAACGTTGTAGTATTATTCTGGAACGTCACCTTTAAAATACAGGGATGGAAGAGACCAACTCTGGCTTCAAGAGACTGAAGAGGAGCACACAGGTTAAGTAATTCCTTCCTTCTGGCAGCAGGGCATTAGAAACATCCTGAGAGAGGAAAACTCTGTGTCCCAACCAAGTGAGTTGACGCTTAGCTTCGGCTGCAGAGAGAACGGTCAACAAGTAAGTAAACTTCAAAAAAAGAATGATGACACCTCTTGGTTTGGCCATAGGCATTGACAAAGCAGAACGAGGACCCAGCCTGTGTGCCCTCTGAATGCTCAGGGCAGCAGATGGAGGCAAATCTAACAATTTTGGAAGAAAGGAGGTAAAAAAGGAAACCGGATCATCTCCCTTTAATGCCTCTGGAAGGCCATAAATATGTAGATTATTTCGCCTATTTCTGTTTTCCAGATAATGTGTGTGCTGTTTAAGCCGGAAAACCTCCTTCTCCACACATTGGATTATATTAGTTTCCTCGCACAAGTCTACAATCTGCTGCTCCACCATAGATACACTCCCCTCCATTGCTGAACATTTGTCATCTAAACGCTGCATCCTGTTATTAGTCTCCTCCACGAAAAGACGTAGAGCACGAATTTCTTCCAGCAGCAGTTCTAAAGAAATAGGGGACACAGATTTTTCAGGAGAAGGAGGATCCTGTTTCAACCTCTTGGAGACGGAAGAAGGAGATTGATCTTTACATGTGGATGATTGTAGAGAAACAGCACAGGGCACAGAAGAAGTAGCCATTACACCAGGAAAAAAAAAAAAAGCGACCCAGCTGACAGTTCCTTTGCAGCAGAAACAGCAGAGTCAGCACTCAGCGTAGAAAAGGAATGTGTCGTGGGCGTAAAAACAAAAGGCGGCTTCTTTAACCTTCCCATAGAAAAGAGAAAAGCATGCCAAAAAAACCAAAGTGAAGGCCGAGGTATAATTTCCACTAATGCCACATATATTTATTATTATGTGGCAATTCCACTAGAAATCCACTCCAGATATCTCCCAGACAGAAAAAAGAAGGACCTGTCAAGCAACAGTTTGCAGTAGTAGAATAGCTCCACAGAGCCCCAGTCATAGAACATTGCAAAGACACTCCACATAAGAGTGTAGATATCACCTAAAGAATATAATCTTCCACAGTCTGAGGTAAACCTGCAGCTTCCCCTAAAATTCAGTCTCTCGCGAAATACAAAGTAATTAAAATCCTCACGCGCTCCCCAAGGTTCCCTGTAGTATGTTCAATTCCCCCCCACCATCGAGAGAGGAAAAGAAAATGGCAGCCGCTACATTTGAAGAGTCTGTGACGAGACCAGACGCGGCGCTCCAGCATCCAAAACAGCACAGCAGCAGCACTTCATGTTTCCTTCATCGCCGCTGCTCAAAAGGCTGGAAAAACGGCGTGAACACGCCGAAGGGACTGAAACAACTCCGTGGTGCGTTGGAGCCTCCCTGTGAGGTGGCCATCTTCGCTGGCGCCGAAACCACGCCCCCTTCAGAAAACTTCTTAAAACTTGGCTTTTCAATTGTTAACTGTTTTGTCCTAAAAGGTCTCCCATTTACTCTGTGTAGCTATCAGCACCAAGACACCCTCAGGTATACGCTGTGCTATATACATTTTTTTAACATAAAAAAACATAACATACTCTCCACACTCGATTAACACGGTTAACTTCCTGTCGGTTAAGGTGGGTCCTGATGAATTGGCGTGGGACATGTTATTTTACTGGGTGGAGGATCCTGGTTGGTGTAGTTCCTTCATTAGGATCATCCTCTCAGACTTCTCTTTGATATGTGATACCTTCACAATCCTTTTATTAATTAAAGGCCGGACCTCACGGCGTTATATGAAGATTTAACTTCTTTTATACTCTCCTGTACTTTAATAGCGCTGTTGGCTTCCTATCGGTTAAAGCGGTTCCAGATACATTGTTATTAGACATGTTCTTTTGCTGGGTGGAGGATCCTGATTGATGTAGTTCCTTCATTAGGATCTTGCTCACAGACTTCTCTTTAATATGTGATAACTTTGCGCTCTTTAATCCCAGTCATATCTTTAGTTTTTTGTTCAAATTTAGGCTGGACCTCAAGGAGTCGTATAAAGATTTGAAAAGTAAATTTATAGATTTTGCAATTCTGACATCTCATTCAATCCACATATGGCTGTATTAAATTGCAAAGTTAGATAAGCTTCCCTTTGAGTTAGACACCTTTCAAAGTCACCGCCTCTGGGGTCAGATTGGATCACCGCACTTCAAATCATTTTCCGAGTGCTTTTTTTCATTAAAATGATTAACCAATGGTGCTGAAGTTACTTTACGGTGAATTCTTGATTTGTGTTGAATGATCTGTTGTTGAATTTCCTGATTTGTTTTGCCGATATAAAGTTTCTGTCATGGGCAAATAATGCCATAAACAAACTTTTTCGTCTTTGAAGATGCAACATGTTTCCATTTGATATTATCCAATTGAAACTCTGAGCCATCAGTTGTTTGGTCACTTGTGACGCATGTCCCACATTTATGGTGCCCTTCAAGAGGAGGTAACTTCCAATGTTGCCTCAAATTTATTTTTGCTGGCATAGAAGGAGTATATGCCATAAAGGTGTTTGCCAATACTTGAAATTTTCTTAAGTACAAACAGGGATCGCTCAAATGTACTGTCCAATTTTGATGGTAAATTGCAATTTTTTTAGTATAATTCTTTTAACGTGGTTTGTTTGAGGGCCCAGCATGACCAGATAGCCCCCATTGGTGCTAATTGCTTCTAGGTGCTAGAAGTCTTTTTAATCTTCATTACTGGACTGCTACTCATTGGATTTTTGACATTTTGGTCTTGATTTATTAATAAAATTATTGTCTATTTTTCTAAACCTGTTTGGAGTCTTTTTGTGAGGTTTTCATTGTGTTACTGTGTGTGTGTGTGTGTGTGTGTGTGTTGCACAAATACTTACTCATTGCCTCTTTAGATAAGCCTGACTGCTCTGAGCCAAGCTACCAGAGGGTGAGCACAGGTTATCTTTTAGTGTGTATCTAGCTTACCTTGACTAGAGTGGTGGCTGATACTAGGGCAAGGTGTGCCAATTAGAGGCCTCGTTTCTAACATAGGGTGTATTTTAATCTTGCTAATCGCGTTGGGAAAAATACGGTGACTCCCTTTTTGGAGGTATATAGAAGAAAGTGTCTCCTAATCCTCACCAACGGGCTGAGAATTTGAGAATACTCTGACATTAATTCTCTCCAGGGTGAACAAAATAGGGTGCTCAGGCCACTCCTGCGCATCTCACCTGCATGTTCAACCATCATTACGCACCCGGAGATTAGGGTGAATTATGTGGATGACATCATCAAGTTGTCCTCTTTGCTTATGTGGTGCCACGGATACCAAGAAACCTAATGCAGCCAAGAAAAATAGTCCCCTTTGCCCACAGTAAGGGAGTGAAAGAGAGCCATAATACAAGTGCTAATGGCCACTGACGCACTTTGACCATGGTGCTTCTGCATCTACAGCACCATTTTAACTACAAGGATTTTTTAGCACCTGAGTAAACATTAAGGAGATCCATAGTGCCGACCCACAGCCAATTGTGGATGTACATTGTCTATTTGACCCCATTATATTGTAAGCAATACAGCTAATTTTCTGCCCACAATTTGGGATGCATGGAATAACGGAGCCAGCATGTGCCTGTCGTAGGTATTACATGAATGCCAGATCTGATGGCATTGTCAATGTTTGTTTTTATAGAGGATGGACAAAGTGTGGTTGAGGCAGGATAAAGTGTGGAATCCCTCTGGGATTATCTCTTTCATCCCTTTTCTTATTCTCCTTTTCCAAAACGTTTTTGTTTTTTAGTTACACAAATACAAAAACAAATAAAGCAGTGCAGTGCAGACTTACTATCCAGCAGCATGCTAGGTATCCTATCTCAAACTGCTATACATTATATCTAAACAACAGCACTTCCCCAAGACCCAATTCTCCTCAACTTAAGTACAAATCTCATTATCACATTTTGGGGGAATCCTGGGGTGTCAGGGAAGCATATCCGGCAATGTAATCACTTATAAAAATGTGTTACCTATCTAAATCCACATTCAGTTTAACATAATTACTAGTTCTCAACATATGAAGCTCTTCAGCCACCGTCTTTCCTATCGAATGGAGGGCCAGACCCTTGTATCCAATGGATGGAAATTTTAATGGAGTCCAGCAACTGAGACAGAAAAACAAACTCATGCCACATCTTTTTTTTATGGCCTCCTGTGTGTGTGTGTGGGATGGGGTCCCTGTGTTTAAACTGCTAGCAACCATCCATACAGTTACACTGCTTAACTATGCTACCCCTTCTCAATGTTAGCTTCTCTGTGGCTATATCACATGTATAAACCATAAATATTTTCTTGACATCTGGGGTATTAACCAGCATGAGAAGGGTGCGTCACTGGGTGAGGTAAGTTTGATGAAGGAACCTCAACTGTGTACATTTAAATTGGGCATTGGCCGACTCCTTCTGAACAGTTTTAGAACCAGTGCTATCCTGTGGTCATCGTTCACCAATGCCCAATAGAAGAGTGATACTGTAGGTCACCATTCCTGTGACGATGAGAGTAATGCTCCAAGTACTGTTGATTCAGGTGGCTGAGTATGGCTGTCTTGCATGTCAATGTTGCCAGTCTCCTATAATTCAGGAATCCAACTCTCTGGACCCTGAAACCCAAATTGTCATTCCCAAATGGAAGAAACTTTCCATCTTAAAAAAAATGGCCCATCTCTGCCTTCAGAGAAATAAAAGAGTCTTTAAAATTGGACATCCAGATAGGAGGGGCACTTCCCTACCACCGTCTGTACTTCTTTTTAACACCTACCTGCATCATCATTTCTACAAGATAGCATGCATTCGTACTTGTCCCTACAGGGAAACTAAAAAGCAGTTTCTAATCCAGTCTACCATAATTGGCTGCCAACAAACTCTTCTTCACATTCGGACCAACAGCCATCCAATTTAGCAACATTGGTGGAGTTGCAAAGCCAGCAATTTAAGTTCAGAGTCTGGTAGAGCAAGGCCACCTCTCCTCTAGAGACATTTTAGAGCCTCCGGATTAGGTATTGGGCTTAACTATAGGGTCGTTTTAGAGTCTCTGGCTTAACCATGGGGTGAGGCCCATCCTACATCAAGAAATATATCAGAGTGTTAAGTTCCTAAAGCACCCTCCTCGGGATCAGACTCTTTACTCATTGTAGTCCATATAAGCATCTAGGGAGTACCACTATTTTTATTATTGTTATATGAACCTTCATTGAGATAACCAAGAGCAAACACCAAATGCAATTGAGCCACACACCTTGTAATTTCCCACCCCACATTTCCACAGTATTATTAGGTGAATGTGACACTTTGATGCTCAGATATTATATTGCTCCAACCTGCAACTCCAGACCCACATCTGGGAGACTCTGCCAATGGTTTCGTACCACTACGCCTATTTGGAATACCTTTGATTTCTGCCAGTTAGGCCAGACATCGCCCCAAATCTCCTGATTTGACAAAATAGACTTGGCAGTGCTTGTTCAGAGTCCTTTAGGTATACCAAACTATATTCACACCACATGACTGGGGTTTTTCATATTTGTCACACTCATGCATCAAAATCTTCAGGATCACAGTTAGAAATTTGATTACTAGTACATACACCATTGGGTATAACGGGCACCTTGACAAGTACCCCTCCCTAGTGTCTAACTCTCTGATATTATACCACTTATTGTCTCAGTGCAAAGTAGCTGAATATCACTAAAGAAAGCATGGCCAAAGTTATACCACTCCAAGACCTGAATCAAGAATCCCTACCCAACAGTGCTGAAGGCTTTTTATATATCAGGTGATGCCACCATGTATTCTTCCTAGTTGTTTTCCGAGAAAGGCTTGATACGGGCCAAGCTCCTAAGGTTAAGCATTGTACTCCCTTGAGGAAACAACCTCGGTTGATTTTGATGTATCAACAAAAGTGCTCACAAAGCTTACTCTGAAATTTCACATCCACATTCATCATTGAAAAGGGTTTATGACTTGCAATCAGTATGTTCTTGACCTGGCTTAGCTACCACAACAATCAGGGGTTTTTCATAGTTTTAGAAAGAAACTTTTCATCTCTTATTCTTTGTTGTACTTGATAGAGCGTGATTGTGCTCTTTAATTTGTAGGGGTGCATTATAACCACGATTATTTTGCACCTGCATATATTCTCTTGTCATGTTAACATTTGGTTATTAGAATGTGTAATGTAATAACGTGTAAAGTGAAGTGAGAGATATTTCTGTACAACGCGGAGAAATTAGTGTTGTAATTGTGTTTTACATGATGAAGATTAATGTTCGAGTTTACATATGACTAATGAGAACTAATTTGCTAACGTGTAACGCATTGATTTAAACGTGCACAGTAATACATTTCATGTATATGTATGTTAATGAAGTTTCATATTGATTCTTATGTTAGCCGATTTTTGTAGGCCTCATGTGTATTTTTCCCTGGCTCTCTAAAACGGTTTGTTCGTAATGTTCATGTGCATGTAGAATCTTTTCTTTCTCATGTTTCTGTTGCAGGTGTAGAAATTCATCTCTGTTAGTTAGAATAGAGCTTTTGTTTTAGGAGTTAGGCTTAGGGAGGAGAGGATACATTTGAACAAGCGGGGCTCATAATGTGGGACGGTGTTCTTTCTCACTGGAGAAGGCCTGGAAATCAAGGTCATCGAGCCAGAGGCTGGGAGCATCGAAATCTCTTGGAAAGTTACCTGCGAGGAGGAGTCTAGCTGGATGGGACGATCGCGTGATGTGATGATGGATGTGTCCTAAGATTTTGGTGTTGGGGTTAGGGACAGTGCCCCGGGGAAAAGAGTTAGGAGAGGAGATCGGATCCGAGAGAGAGAGAGAAAGGAGCATCCTAGAACGAACTCTGTAGCTTTATGCTACTTGACCCATTCAACCTGAGAGCACTTCTTAGGAAGCCTTCACGCGCTGACACCTTTTCCTGATCTTGCCTGGGGAAATACTAAGTAGGGATGTCACATTAATGGTAGTGTAGGGACAGATTAATGCTCTTTACTTACAAACCTCCAATGAAGAATACTCTTGATGTAGACGAAGTTATATTCTGCGTCCTGATTCTAGAACTGATCATCCTTTGTTTGCTTCACAGACTAAATTTTGTCCATAGGTTTGGCTTTGTATTAGTTCCGATGTATTTCTGCACCCTCATCTTGAGGTGTTTGTATGTCCAATTGTTCTTGGCTTTGTAATAAACTAACTAAACTTAGAACCTGGAGTCGGTGATTCTTCGGAGTCATGGTCTATTGGAATTATGATATATAATTGACGAATACTTTTCCCCCCTCTACACTTTTAAGCAGGAAAAAAAAGTCTGTCGACCAGGGGTTCCAGAGTAAATCTAGAACGTGGAACCCGGCCCCATCATACACCTCCAACAACCTATTTACCTGTTTCATCCATTTTACATTTTACAAAATTTATAAGCCTGCTTTCTTCCTCTCACACCGATGGTTAGTCTGCTTTCCCATGCATCACTCATGATACTCAGATCTCTGTTACCATGGATTTACGAAGCAAACCAGTTTTTAGACTCTGCTCTGAAGCAAGTGGAAAAGTGGAAGAATTCAGGAGTGTGGTAGGACACTAGACTAACACCAGCTTCAGCGCTGGTGTCGCCACTGTGTGACAATCTCTGTTGATGCCACCCCTCACAAGGCACCCAACTCAGGGAGGAGAAGGGCTCTGGTTTGTGCATGCACTCTGACTGCACGCTGCGTTGGCACTCTCAACAGCGCATGCTTTCAGAGAACATGCGCAAATGCCTCACTGCGCTAAGGCTGGAGCTGCTATTGGCCATGGGGCCCAGCTGGGAATTACAGCAATGTTAGTGTTTTTACAGCTTCTCTGGCTGAAGAGAATCCTTTCATGCAATCCCAAATCAGGATAGTCTGGCCCTGACTAACTCTCACTCTTTACTACTTCAATGGTCTCTTTGTAGACCAGTGAGCACTTTGGGACAATGTCCTGCTAGAAGCGGAGCAAAGAAATTTTAAAGAGGGAATCACAATTACGGAATAAATAGAAACTCAAATGCACCAGTCTTTTATGAGGAATGCTGTCTGAACTTTTTTCGGCGAATAGTTTCTCCGAAATATAAATCCTGTATAATGTATCTGCACTGAATATACCCAAGAAATTTTGAAGAGAGCATTAGCACATTGAATATGCATATGGAATAAATTCAGCAAAACATTCACAATGAATGAGCACAGCAATTCCCTCAAGTTACCATGCAAATAAATGTTATCATTGTAAAACTTAGAATATCTCCACTACAGTTTCTTGATCCGTCCTACAGTTTTCTTGTTCACGTGCTCCTAATGAGTTTCTCGTAAATCATGATTTGACTGGCATCGGTCCAATCGGCATTAAGAGATTTGCAGTAAAACTCACACCTTTGGGTTTTCCTTGGGCTCATTCTGTCTGCAGAAAGAGATGAAATATAACTGGATAAATTGTCCAGAAAATGGGAAGACCCAGCTGGACGTGGTGTGCAGACACTGGCTCCGGAAGTTATTTCCAATTCAATAGGTAGAATTGTAAAGTATAACTTTATTGCTTTTAGTATAAGCCATATCAAAATAATAACACTATAAACCTCCACTCATGTACTCATAGAAAACTCAGCCATTCCTAAAATTCCTAATATGTATATATATATACATATATATATATATATATATATATATATATATATATATATATATATATATATATTCACTGAAAAAACCATGGGTTTCAGGCACGTTATAGTTAGAAATTAGCATTTAAAAAATCTTAGAAATTCACTGAAAAAACCATAGGTTTCAGGGGCGTTATAGTTAGTTGGGCATTTCACTCGTACAAAACCATAGAAATTCCCCCGTTATAGTTAGTTCAGCTAACTATAACTCGCGCGCCCGCAATGCACTGCTGATGACGTCACATATTACATCACTCATGACATGGTCAGTGACATCACTCATGACATCACTCATGACATCATCCTTGTAATAGAGTGGCAGACCTCCTCTCACCCTAATATAACCTTTGATACACACACTCAAAACTACAAACTAACATTTTCAAAACAATGGACATACCAATACCAGTTACAACACACCTATTCAGTAATTCCAAGATCTACACACACATCCACTCATTCACCAACAGTCCCTAAACAGTCACTCATACATGTACTCACTCATCATATGTACTCATACACCTATACATCCTGTTACACACCGCCACTCATCCATAGAGTTACTCACACACATAGTCACACATGCAAACAAAGTATCAAACATCCATTTACTTGCATATACAGTTATACACACACTACCACACTTACTTCTACAGAAACTTACACATACTTACTCTCTTAAACAATCACTTATAGAAACACCTACTTATTTGTACAGGAACTCTTCCAATCTCTCACTCTCACATATACTCACTTATATACACCAATACTCACATATACTAGTTTAAAACATATGTAGTTACTCATAAAGACACTATTGAGACAGTCATTCACTCACTAACACACCCATACACATACTCATCCACCTATACAGTCCTGCACACATGCTGTCTTCAACACATACAAACAGTGAGTCACTCATTCATGCATCTATGCACTAAGTAATACCCCCAGCGAACCATACAGACACTCAGACACTCATACTGATACTCAAAAAACCAACTAATAACCCATATAGACTCTCATGTAGCTACTCACCAACCCATGCAGCCACTTATACACAAAGTGAGAGACTGATACAGATATTTTCATATTTAAACATTACTCACTAACCCATCTATTCACTAAGATACACTTAGTCAGTTATACAATCAATTTTACAAAAACAAATCATCCATTTAGACACTTATATACCCATTTATTCTTCCATTGACCTTGAGATATACATATATAAAACATATTTAATTTTCAGAAAAACACACATTCACTGGATGATGTCATCAGTGATGTCATCAGTGATGTCATTTGAGATGTCATCAGTGATGTCATGAGTGATGTCACTGACCATGTCATGAGTGATGTAATATGTGACGTCATCAGCAGTGCATTGCGGGCGCGCGAGTTATAGTTAGCTGAACTAACTATAACGGGGGAATTTCTATGGTTTTGTACGAGTGAAATGTCCAACTAACTATAACGCCCCTGAAACCTATGGTTTTTTCAGTGAATTTCTAAGGTTTTTTTAAATGCTAATTTCTAACTATAACGTGCCTGAAACCTATGGTTTTTTCAGTGAATTTCTAAGGTTTTTTAAATGCTAATTTCTAACTATAACGTGCCTGAAACCTATGGTTTATACTATGTATACATGTGAAAATGTCTCTGTCCCCTGTTTGCCTCGGTGGCATGGAAAAAATGGGTGGAACTGACGTCAGCACGCCGACGAGTTCCTCTTATGGCTCCGATGACGTCATACAGTGTCGCGAGCGGAGCCGTGCTCGTTGACTTGGGAGAGCTAGGAAAGAATTTCCGTGGAATGCTGGTGCAGGGGATATTCACCTAAGTGTTCAGGCTAGTCCTTTGGGAGCAACTGTTTATGTTGCCACTCCAGAAACCAAAACCAGTGATCCGAGGGCAGAGGCCCTGCAGATGGCACACGAGGTGGGGTGCCCAGTCGTGTGCACCGGCGGGGCAGCGAAGTGAAAAGCACCACAACCCACAAAAAAGGTAACGAGGGCACTGAATAACACAGGATCTTCTCTTTGTATCTGGCAGGAACAACGAAGTTAAAATGCCCTAGTACCAAAATGTAGAATTAGTGCTACAACGGTCTTCAAGAGGACCTGCGATGCCGCTTCTGCCTCCCGTACCCTGGAGGCGGCACATGGGTCAAGCGGTACGGTCATACTGCTGTGGGATGCACACTCGTTGACCTCTCATGGCACTGCTCCACACTTCAGGGAGGACGCTTTCCATTAGCTATGTTTTCTGATGACATGTCGCGCCGGCCCCGTCCAACAACAGAACTCCTTTAGATCCAAACAGACTCTTCCACTCTCTCACCGGAAGTGAAACCAGGCCACGTGGACACTTTCACAATACAACAGCAGGGAATGCACTTTTCGGTAAAAAAACCACATTCCTTCCTCCTAATTAATCAAATAAACGTCTCACTGAAGAACATGGGCCAGCTTCGATCGGTAAACAGCCGTTACAACGACTTTTTTACTTTGCGATACCATTACAACGCATGCGTGGTACATCACGAAGTCATTACTACGCATTTTTTAGAACGCATGGTCATTTACCACGCATGCCTTTACAACAAATTTTGTTGTAAAGGTATGTATGGTAAATGACCATGCGTTCTAAAAAACATGTAGACGATCCATGTCATTGTAAGGAAACAGAGGCTGTTCCGTTTCCTCACAACGACGTGCACCGCCCCTCAGAGATGACGTGAAGCAGGAACCACGAGGAGAGAGGAACCATAAGGAGTGAGAGGTAAGGGGGATTGGGCATGGGGTGGGGGTTTCTTTTCTAGGGTTTAGGGTAGTGAAGTGGTGTTTGGGTGGTGTAGGGGGTCGTGCTGGGGTAGTGTTTTAGGGTTTAGGGTAGTGCAGTGGTGTTTGAGTAGTTTAGGGGGTCATGCTGGTGGTAGTGTTTTAGGGTTTAGGGTAGTGCAGTGGTGTTTGTGTAGTGTAGGGGGTCATGCTGGGGGTAGTGTTTTATGGTTTAGGGTAGTGCAGTGGTGTTTGGGTAGTGTAGGGGGTTGTGCTGGGGGTAGATTTAAGGTTTAGGGTAGTGCAGTGGTGTTTGGGTAGTGTAGGGAGTCGTGCTGGGGGTAGTGTTTAAGGGGTTTAGGGTAGTGCAGTGGTGTTTGTGTAGTGTAGGGGGTTGTGCTGGGGGTAGTGTTTTAGGGTTTAGGGCAGTGCAGTGGTGTTTGTGTAGTGAAGGGGGTCATGCTGTGGGTAGTGTTTTAGGGTTTAGGGTAGTGCAGTCGTGTTTGTGTAGTGTAGGGGTTCGTGTTTTAGGGTATAGGGTAGTGCAGTGGTGTTTGGGTAGTGTAGGGGGTCATGCTGGGGTTAGTGTTTTAGGGTAGTGCAGTGGTGTTTGGGTAGTGTAGGGGGTCATGCTGGGGGTAGTGTTTTAGGGTTTAGGGTAGTGCAGTGGTGTTTGTGTAGTGTGGGAGGTCATGCTGGGGGTATATTTAGGGTTTAGTGTAGTGCAGTGGTGTTTGGGTAGTGTAGGGAGTTGTGCTGGGGGTAGTGTTTTAGGGTTTAGGATAGTGCAGTGGTGTTTGGGTAGTGTAGGGAGTCGTGCTGGTGGTAGTGTTTTAGGGTTTAGGGTAGTGCAGTTATGTTTGGGTAGTGTAGGGTGTCGTGCTGGGGGTAGTGTTTTAGGGTTTAGGGTAGTGCAGTGGTGTTTGGGTAGTGGAGGGGGTAGTGTTTTAGGGTTTAGGGTAGTGCGCCCAACCAGCCACAATATCCATGGACAAAGGGGATCCTGACTCTTTGGAACGCTCCGTCAGTTGAATAATTGGTTCAAGGGCCCTACCACGTCCAAGACCTATCAATTCCTTTCTTGGGATCCCTCATATACTTGGAGAAAAAGGTACATAGTTTCTCATCAATTTCAGGCATGTGTGCCACCTTCCCCTTCAGTGAGGGCCTGGGGCATTCTCCCCTCATCCTATTCCTGACCTCCCTTTCAAGGGGTTGATGGATTTTCCCCACCACATACTCTGCCACTTTGGCGTCAGGTGTCCACTCTGCCGACCCAGGATGGTAAATTTGGGTAGGCTCGAACATGTCCGAGTGGACCCCTTCCCCAACCGGGTACTGAGAGGAGTGGGACTCTGGACGCCACGGACGCCCGAGTCCTTATCCTCATCGGAGGAGAAATCGTCCTCCGATACACCCTCTCCCTCTAAGGGAAACCCGCTGTCGGGGTCTACAATAGTGGTGACAGTGTCGCAATTTTCTACGGGCCCCTCCTCCTCCCGGCAGGGTGCATGTTTTAGCGTTCGCGCACTCTTGAGGATGGCCTCCGTAAGTTTATCAAATCCTTCCAAGTGCCCCGCGTTATGCTTATCGGCCCTTTTATTCCCCATCTGGGAGCTACTTGGACCCGCCACCACCAGATCTGGGTCACTGAACACCCCAGGGATGCTTTTCGCCAGCTTATCAACCTGATCCCTAAGAGGAGCCAGCGCCCTAGAAATAGCCAGAGAGAGGGCTTGGTCCACTGCTGGAGGGAGAAGTTGGGGGCCATTCCTCCTCCACTTCCTGGTAGGAGGAGTAAAAATGGTCTTCTGGAGAAGACATGATAGCAGAGGGTGTGAGCACGGAACAAATGCCCTTAAAATCCTTAAGACAGCCCCTCGCTGGTGCTCCAACAGCTGGGCTTTCCCCGAAGCTGTTATAAGAATAGACTGAGGCGCAATACCAATTACCACCACCAGGTGGCGCTGGTCACTGGCCGTGTGAGGAAATCACCGCGTAGCGGTGTCAAAATTAGGCGAGGGTTGGTCGGGAATCAAGCGGACACTAAAGGAGTGACCGGATTCCCAAACGCGCGTAAAGACCAGCGGGAGCGCTCGACGGAGCTGCCTCGCTCGGACCAGACGCGCCTGACAGGATCTCACCGCGCGCAGAGCACACAGTGGGAGAAACTGCGAGGGGGAGAACGCGCTCGGGCAAGAGCCTGCTGCGCAGAGAATATGAAACAATACCAAGGCAATAATGCTAATAACGTGCACAAGAAACCGCTATACAAACAGCAACAACGTCAGATTAAGCCAAGAATGTAAGGAATGCACTTAACTGACGAGCAGTGAAAGAAAGAGGAAGCGGAAGGGACGTCACGATATTATATACGATGGACTGTGATATGATTGGACTATAGTTGCCTTGGAGACTACCCCCTAATGGTTCATGGGTTGTGTAGTATTTTGTTTAATGATTGTTGTGTTACGTTTTCTTTGAACTGCTATGCAAATAAAGTGAGGAAAGATATGCATAATCCTCGCCTCCGTCCTGCCATAGAATTCATTAAACTTTATTTGATCTGATTTAGAAACATAGATCATAAAAGTGTACATAAAAACAGTAAATCCTCTTTCCTAATACAATACAGTGAGAATTAATTAAAACCAGTAGGTAAAAACGGGTGTTACAAAGCCCGGTTCAGAGCAACTTCAGGTTAACAGAATCGTAAAGTTCAATGTTTCACAAGATCAATCTCATGTACTTCGTGCAAAATACGCAATAAGGGGTCCAAGTAAGATGTAATGCTCCAATACCTGACCAGTTTGCACTATATAAAACTGCATAAAAACTAAAAATAAAAAGTGTTTTGCACACTTCTGTCATTGGGCTATATGTGGGCTACATCTGGGTGATATTTGTGCTACATTTGGGCTCTTTTTTCTCTGGTGGCCATCTTGGGAGACTTATTTGTTATGAAGTTTCCTAATTTTGTCATTTACTGCAGTCTCCTCAGTAGGAAATGCTTTCAGTTTTTTACTTTGATTCCATCAAGAAGGCATTCAGATGTGTCACACATTTGCCATAAATTCAGAATGTTAGCACTCTAGTTGTTCATTAGATCACTGTAGTAAAGCTACTGCTCACCAGGGAGTTAACTGGAAGTCTACTGCTGGTATTGAAAGTGATTGTTTCAGTCTGCATGTCAGAATATTCTAATGAAATAGAAGAGGATTTGAGATCTCACTTAAAACATGCCCTAAATTTTCTTTCTGCAGCACTAACCATAATTTCTATGACAAAATGAACCCCCTCATTTTGTTCCTTTTTAAATTAAATGTTTTAAGAGTTACCAGTTTATTCCAATCAAGATGGCTTCAGGTGTGCCATAATTTTGTCATAAGTAAGACTGTTTGCGCTCTAGTTGTTCTTTAGAACACTCTGGGAAGCTGCAGTAGAACACAAAGGCATCAACTGACAGGCTGCTCCTGTTGAAATATAACAGGAAGATATTTGAGATCACATTTGAAACATGTCCTAATTTTTCTTTCTACAGCACTAACCATAATTTCTATGACAAAATGAACCCCATCATTTTGTTCCTTTTTAAATTAAATGTTTTAAGTGTTACCTGTTTATTCCAATCAAGATGGCTTCAGGTGTGCCATACGTTTGTCATAAGTAAGGCTGTTAGCACTCTAGTTGTTCTTTAGAACACTCTGGGAAGCTGCAGTAGAACACAAAGGCATCAACTGACAGGCTGCTCCTGTTGAAATATAACAGGAAGATATTTGAGATCTCACTTAAAACATGTCCTAATTTTTCTTTCTACAGCACTAACCATAATTTCTGTGGCAAAATGAACCCCCTCATTTTGTTCCTTTTTAAATTAAATGTTTTAAGTGTTACCAGTTTATTCCAATCAAGATGGCTTCAGGTGTGCCATACTTCTGTCATAAGTAAGACTGTTAGCTCTCTAGTTGTTCTTTAGAACACTCTGGGAAGCTGCAGTAGAACACAAAGGCATCAACTGACAGGCTGCTCCTGTTGAAATATAACAGGAAGATATTTGAGATCTCACCTAAAACATGTCCTAATTGTTCTTTCTACAGCACTAACCATAATTTCTATGACAAAATGAACCCCCTCATTTTGTTCCTTTTTAAATTAAATGTTTTAAGAGTTACCAGTTTATTCCAATCAAGATGGCTTCAGGTGTGCCATAATTTTGTCATAAGTAAGACTGTTAGCGCTCTATTTGTTCTTTAGAACACTCTGGGAAACTGCAGTAGAACACAAAGGCATCAACTGACAGGCTGCTCCTGTTGAAAAATAACAGGAAGATATTTGAGATCACACTTGAAACATGTCCTAATTTTTCTTTCTACAGCACTAACCATAATTTCTATGACAAAATGAACCCCATCATTTTGTTCCTTTTTAAATTAATTGTTTTAAGTGTTACCAGTTTATTCCAATCAAGATGGCTTCAGGTGTGCCATACTTTTGTCATAAGTAAGGCTGTTAGCACTCTAGTTGTTCTTTAGAACACTCTGGGAAGCTGCAGTAGACACAAAGGAATCAACTGACAGTCTCTGCCCTTGTTGGATGTACATGTTTTACTGAGAATGTCAGACTTCATTCTCACATGATTGAGAAAGATAATGTGAATTTACAGAAAATATGCTCTCATTTTAGCTTCTGGAGCACCTTCCAAAACTGTATGGGACAAGCATGTGAAAATAGTTTTCTCTCAAACATGATTCATGATATCCCAGCAGAAGGTTTTTCACAGGGTAAAATCACCTTAGAACACACACAATTCCTGAAATTAGTATGGTACCATCAACAAATGAATTCTAATGTAACTAAAGTCTGTTATCACCCTTTATAGTTCTCCTTTTGGTAACCCTCAAAATCTTCGATTCACTACAATGCATTTCAATGGGGTACTATCATTTATATTGGTCCCAAGATGGCTGCCAGCAATTCCAGGATGAAGTGCTGACAGCCAATCAGATCTCACGATGACATGTGTGGTTAGGCTCCGCCCAGATATATATGTGTTTTCTTTTTCAAATTTCTCAGGAACTACTGAACGGATTTACACCATTTAACCAAAGGCACGACTCTGAACCAAGGGCTACCTTTTTGCCAAATTTGGTGTAATTCCGTTCAGCAGTTCGGGCTGTAGCTGCGATGAAAGGTTCCTATGGAAAATTGCATGGGGAAAACACGTTTTGGGACCCCCCTTTTATCTCGGCCCCTGCTTGCCGAATCACCCCGAAACTTTCAGGATAGGAGCGGACCGGAGCGGGCCATACGTTTTGAAAATTTCGCGAAGATTCGTCAACCGGCGCCAAAGTTATTTCAAATAGAATGTTGTGGATTTCCTATGGAAAATAGGTCCTAACTATAACTATCTACTGGCGACCGCCAGTAGATAATATATATATATATATGTATATATATATATATATGTATATATATATATATATATATATAAAATAACACTGTTAAAATAAAGAAAAATGAAATTATGTACAATACAACACAACGGCATCTGTCGTCATAGCAAACATGACAGTTCCCTAAACTTTGATCCATTACTGCCTTCTCAGAGTAAAACCATACCGCCCGAATATAATGCTACATGCATAAAAAATTGCGACATGCATAAATATTGCAGGGTTATCTGTTCTGTAGCAAAGGGCCAGTGCATTCATGTGGGATGTTATTCAAAATGGCTTGAGTAGAGGAACCAGCCATTTGGGGCGAATAACAAAAAAGCATGAAGTGCATTATCGTGTCTCGCCACCCAAGCTCATAGTTACAAAACTCATTTCTCACAGGGTCTCCATTGAACTTTGTTAAATAAACTGCATTTGGAAAGGTTCCTAATCAAAATGTAATATATAAAGTGTGACGTGCCTACGGCTGAATATAAGCAAGGTAATTCTCGGGCCCAGGTTACTGTTTTATTAGAAAATAAATCCTAGCCGTTGATGCGTAATTTGAGGACTCAATCAATCTCTTTACTCAATGCACCAATATGCCTTTTTAATTTGATTGCTTCTGAGCAGAATGTTACAGGGTTATTCCAGAAATAGCCAAGACCTAAGTTCGTAAGGATTTTTAAAAATGTGCTGCCCACGGTTTATTGTTGGCCCTGGATTCATATTTCTAATACGGTTTTTAAATATATTTCCCCATAGATGTTCCTTTTCAAGCTTAGCCAATTCAATACTGAGCTCAATGTAATGATGTCAGACATAGGTTTAATGCCTACTTCAATGTACAAGAGGTCTAATGCAGTACCGGGGCCCAGTTTAATAAGTAAAAGCCATTTTCAATAATCTCCAGATCCAAAGTCTTTGTATAGCCCCAAAGTTCAGCTCCGTAGACTGCTGCACCCTCTGCTTTCTGCCTACACACTTGTAATATCCAACTGAGAGACTGACTCTGGACTTTGTGGCATATTTATGAGCCCCTTGCACCTCCGTAGCATCACTTTTTGTCACTCCGGCGGCACAAACCTTGAAATCATATTTATGAGACCACGCAAAGCCACTTTGGTCGGTTTGAATGGCCTCATAGATATGGAGTAAGGCAAGGCAGCGCAAATCACTACATTGCCTTACTCTGCGCTCGGGAGTGTTCCATGGGAATTGCGGTGGGTGTTCCCATGCAACACCCATGGATTTTGATGCATCCCTAGATTTACAAGAGCATGTAAACCTGAGGAAGCGCCAAAACCTTACGCCTCCTGAGGTGAGGGGTAACAATGAGAATTAACTTTATTTCTCCTCGTTCATTTCTTTTTCCATGGGTGCTGCATTCTGCAGTACACATTGAAAGAGGAAAATGCTTCTCAGAATTGTTTTTGTGCAGAAGGTACCTCATCCTGCATGTAAACAATCCTGCCGAAAACGCAGGCACCCTTGCCCCATGGTGCAAGGGCGCCTGCGTAGGCGCTAGGCTGCCGAAACGGCACCAGTGCTGGGGGAAAGGACAGGCATGCACTGTATTAGATAAAAACAGTGCATTCCTGCCTTTTCACTCTGAAGTAGGGCAGCGCAGCGAGGTGAATAGCTGCGCTGCCCTACATCAGAACCTCATAAATTAGGCCCTTTATGTTTAAGGCATAGCACAGAATTAGTTGATACACACTCAAGTACTTGGATGTTTACAATGGCGAACTTCCTCAATGAAGGAGCTGGCTTCATTGCCATTTGCTTAATTTTGGCAGAGTTATTCAATAGGCATTTCCCTTTCTCAAAATTCAGCAACAACTTGTCACTAGTATTTTGTGTCTTTGAGAACCAGGAGCAGACTGCATTGAAACAACCTGTCATGTGTTTGTCCAGGTGGACCTTGGGTGTGCCTTAGTTTGGAAGTCAAAAACAGTCCGGACCTTCCTGCTTGCCTTTGAGACTCATGAACAGGCGGCAGCAGCAACTTTTCAGGATGAAGCTGTTCAGAGTCCAGAACAGCTGATCCCAGCACCTCTCTGAGTTCATGTAGAATGTCATCATACTCTCTAAAATTGATGAGCTAGAACTCATCAACTCCGGAGTTCCAGTTCCTGCACCTACTTCACAGTACCTTCTTCAGTATCTGCAGGAAGATCCAAGTACAATTAGTTAGACAGTTAAGGAGTCACGGTCATATTTATGGCAAAGTCACGCAAAGCAGTGATGTAGCGCAAATTTTGCTCTTTCATTTGTAGGTGTGCATCATAATCATGGGTAGTCCGCACTCACATATAATCCTTTGTTGTATTAAGCTGGGACATTAGAACGTGAACTGTAATAACATGAAAGGTGACGTTTTAGGGATATTTTCTGTGTAAACGTGAAGAAGATTAACGTTGCAACCAGTGGCGGCTCGCATGACTCGCTGTTGGGGGGTTAGGAGGGTCGCGCGGGGGTTTGCACGGGTGTTCGCTTGGGGGGATTTAAAAAAAAAAAAAAAACTTAACATACCGGGTCGCGCGTCGCCCCAGCTCCTGGCCGGGTCCCGCACCCGCGTTTTCCTGCTGCTTTCCTGCTCTCCTGCCTCAGGCAGGAACAGGAAGCAGGCATCCTCCCTCCCCTCCCCTAAGCCAATCACAACACTGCAATGGCAGCGTTGTGAATGGTGCGGACGGCGCCTAGCTGGGCGCCTGTAGGGAGGCCATTTTCTCAATGTAGGCTGCATTCAGCCTACATAGAGAAAAAGGAGAGTGCACATGACTGGTTTGGTCGGCCCCAGAGGGCCGACCAAACAGTCAAGGCCCACAGCATTGGGCAAGCCACTCCTCCCCGACCCGCACACCCGCCCACCCCCAACCAGGCATACCATTCTGTTTTCTCGCAGCGCGAGAAGCAGAAACATAAAATGGTATTTAAAATACCATTTTATGTTTCTGCTTCTCTCACTGCGAGAAAGCAGTGGGGCGACGCTCCTCCGCCCTAATGGAGGAGCCACCCCTGGTTGCAACTAGTTGTGTTTAGTTGAACCATTAACATGTAGAATTCCTACATGCTGCTGACAATTATTCATGTATTTGATGTGCTTATGTAACTTGTTAAATTAGAAATGCTCAGTAAATAGTGTTCAATTTATGTGTAATTTCATGAGGCCTTTGTGCCATTTCTTATGTTGTCCGATTACTGTGTGCCTGAATTGTATTTTTCTCCTGGAAGCTCTCACATTAGATTTAATAGTGAATTTCATGTGCATGTTGGATTTGTTCTTTCTCATGTTTCTTTTGCAGGTGGAGAATTCATCTTTGTTAGTTAGAATAATGTCTTTGTTTTAGGAGTTATGCTCAGGGGGAAGAGGATACATTGAACTTTGATACTTGTAATGAAGAACTGTTGTACTTTCTCATCGGAGCAAGCCTGGGAATCAAGGTCATCTCGCCAAGGCCTGGGAGCATTGCTGCATAATGGAAAATCACAGATGAGGAGGTGGCTTGACTGGATGGTGTGATGCTGCAATGCATCTTGGGATACTACCTGTGGTGTTGATGTATCGAAGTTAGGGAAGGTGTCCGGGGACTTCTGCCTTGCCATGAGAGGGAGAGCATCTTAGAACGAGCTCTGTAGCTTTATGCTACCTGACCCATCTAAACGTGAAGAGGCTTTTTAGAAAGACTTCACGCGCTGACACCTTAATGGATCTTGCCTTGGGAAATGCTAGGTAGGGATGTCACGCCAGTTGTAGTGTAGGGACAGACTAATGCTCAGCCGCGGCCACTGCAGGTACGAGCGGTGGGGCGGGAGGCCAGGTGAGGGGGGATTTCGAGAGACAACCACGAGGGAAAATTAATTATTTATTTAATTTTTCCTCATGGTCGTCTATCGAAATCCCCTCACCTGGTCCCCGCCCACCGCTCTTCATGCAGCGGCCGTGACTCTAATGCTTTATACCCATGAACTTCCAATGAAGGGGAGTCTCAATGTTTGGACTGTAATTTTCTGTATTCTGGTTCTTGAACTGATCATCTTGTGCACGCTGCACCGCCTTAACTTCATCCATACATTTGGCTTTGTATTAGTTCCAATGTATTTCTACACCCTTATCTTGAGGTGCTTATGCGTCCACTTGTTTTTGGCTTTGTAATAAATTAACTAAACTTCACCGGGAGTCTGTGATACTTAGGAGTCATGATAAATTGGAACTTCAATGTTTAATTGGCTAATGATTTCTCTCCTCTCCACGCTTGCATGCTGACAGAAAGTACCATCGACCTGAGGTTCCAAAGCAGATCTAGAACATGGAATCCGGCTCCTTGAGCAGCACAGCGCAGCAAATGACCTTGCTGTGCTGTGTGACAGGGAAAGGGCAGGAATTCACCATATTTAAAAGAATACAGTGCATTCCTGCCTTTGTCCCTGTGCTGGCGCCATTTTGGCTGCCTAGCGCCAACGCAGGCACCCTTGCACCATTGTGCAAGGGTGCCTGCGCTATACGGAGGATTGTTTTTGTGCAACAAAAACAATCCCCTGAGGCATTTTCCTCTTTCTATGTCTGCTGCGCAATACAGCAGACATAGAAAGAGGAAGCAATGAGGCAAAATAAAGATATTTCTCCTCATTATACCTCACCTGGGAAGATGAATCATTTTGGCTCATTCCCAGGGCTACCACTTTTGGTAAATCTGGGTATGTGTCAAAATCCATGGATGTTGCATGGGAACACCAACACAACACCCATGGGTCGTCTACCTGGTGCAGAGTAATGCAACGCAGCGATTTGCCCTGCGTTACTCCTGATTTATCAAGTCACTCAGGGCCACGCAAGATGGCCTTGCGTGGCTTGATAAATCGCATTTTGGGCTTGCATACCACAATTTTGCACATGAAGACTCTCCTTGTGGCACAGCATTCATTTTTACGACACTATTTTTGTAAGACAATATTCTGATAATGATGTTCGCATTCTGAGTATGTTTATTTGACATTCCAGTGCTGCCAAGGTTTTCACCAAGTATCACTTAAGCGATTTCAGTTTTCTTCTCAATGCATGATTCAATGCATAAAGGCAAACGTAAGTCTAAAACCTTGCGCCACAAACGTGCACGGCTAGAGGTGAATGTTTCTGAATAACACTTTGTTAATAATAATTTATTCATAATCTTAACAGATCTCAAGCAAGATTTCTTGTAATAAATTCAAAGCAAAATTAAATATCCATGGACAAGTACTACTCTGCATTGTGTTGTACTGAGAGGGCAGAACAAGCCCCATTAGAAGGTATATAACCAGATAATGAATTTCAAGATTGATAATATGAATGCAGACTGATCTTTAGTGATGTTCGGATTGCTGTACATTTATTTTATTTATTTTTGCAGTTTTATATAGTGCGAACAAGACCCAAATGCATGTCAGAGATTTTACAGAGTTTCCACTAATCGATAGGCAGTGTACACAAAAACAGTACACATAACCATATAACAAAAGAGCAAGGATGCATAACAGAAGAACTTCACTGGGTAACAAGTAAAAATGATGTCTGCACTGACACTGTAACTGTATTGTTTCAAGACCCCCATTCCTCTTCTTCCTCTTCCTTATGGCTAACCGTTAGGCTGGCCCTCACCCATTACCTGTTGTCTTTTCCACTTTAGTGGCAAGCTTATGCCCAGTGCATCATATCCAGCACACACAATGTGACAGACTTGGAATGCATACCGATACAACAATGTGGACCGAGCAGCACAAGAGACATGCTCTCTTGCCTTCTTCCAGATTCCCCTTTACCACACTCTTGTTTCACTCACCCTGTGATGGTGGCAGAAGCAAGTGCATGAGGGAGAGATGATCCATGATGCTCATGCAGGAGCAATTTCTGCACCATACAGGTTAGTGCATGTCACCCCCTGACACAACCAAAGACCACGAAAGCCGATGAATAGACATCAGTCCATCGCCCCACCACATGAGGTTCTTGAGTTAGTGAATCTGACACCAACATCACACATATTGTCAAAAGGCTCAAATCTGCAGTATGAGATTGTTCTTACCCTGAAGCAGAACCAAAATTACATTGCCGTGTGCACACTATTTAAGTGAACTATGGGCCTCATTTATGAGGCCCTACCGACACTTTTGCGCCGCCGGAACGTCACTTTTTGTAAGCCTGGGCGGATTATGCGGAGTGGTGCCCTGCGTAGTTCCACAGAGTTTAAAAAAAACTCCATGGAACTACGCTCTGCTCCGCCCCAGGCCCACAAACAATTTTTAAAAAAATGAAAAAAAATGCACTTACCTTGTCTTGTATGTCGTCTGCGGGCCGCCCTCCTCCTCGCTGCGGTGTCTCCTCTCTCCTGGCTCTCCTCCTTGCCGTCCTCCTCCTCCCCCTACATTTTATGTCTTGCGCATGCGCAGTTCAAGCAAGACGTAAAACATAGGGGGAGGAGGAGGACGGCAAGGAGGAGAGCCAGGATTCCCAGGAAACACCGTGGCGAGGAGGAGGGTGGCCCGCAGACGACATAGAAGACAAGGTAAGTGCGTTTTTTAAAACTTTTTTGGGCCGTGGTGCAGGGGGCTGAGTGGCGTACTCCGCTCCGCTGCGGAGTCGGAGTTTTACCTCAACTTCGCGTTCCCAGCGGAGCGCAGAGTTGGTAAAACTCTGCAAACTCCACTGGCGGAGCGGAGTACGCCGCCCGGGGTTACTTTTTTGACGTTCCGGTGGCGCAATGTGCCACGGCATATTTATAAATCCACTTTATGTGGCTTTTCATGGCCTTATAAATATGTGCCCATTTCACGCAGAAAGCTGCGTAAAAGGGGCGTTCCAAAATGGTCATAGATATTTGGCATAGAGCAACTAGAATGACGGGGTGGGAACAGAAACTCACTGAACAGACCCCCCCTGAGGGAGGGGAATTTCCTTAAAGAAGTGCACGAACTGCAGGGGTTCCGGAGGTGGAGCCTTATAGGCATTGACTTTCTCGGGGATGTCTGGAGAGGTGGTACTATGGTAACCTTTGATAGCTTGCGAGAGGGCTTCCAAATGAGTGGAGGAGAATTCCTTCGATACTGTCAGCTGTGCTCGGCGTTCCACTGCCACGTGAAAGAAGGGACGGTGCTTCCAGAATACACCCCATTAGAGGATAGGTTGCTCTTAGACCCCATGATTCAAAAGGCAGTGTCATTAACGTGCAAAAAAGTTGATTAACAACACTCCAGATTGTTTGGGCCCCTTGCGGGAGGCCTGGGAAACAGATGTGGGCCTGCTGGAGGATGACGACTGGGCAGAGGCCCTCCAATGTCCTAGGGAAATAGCCGTCAGAGCGCGATTTTGACTGGTCCAACTGCGTATCCTTCACAGGTCATATACCTCAAGAATGGTGCAGGTGCATATTACGGGAGGGGGCTCTATAGATTGTCTCAGGGGCTGTGGTGAGAAGGGTTTGTTTTTCCATATTTTGTGGTCCTGTCGCATGATTCAGAAGTTCTGGAAAGGCGTCACCCGTGTAATGGAAGCTGTAACGAGTGCACGAGTTCCGCTTGAGCCCAGATGGCACATCCCTGGTGTCACGGGAGAATTCACGTGGCCGAAATGGGTCAAAGTGTGGCTGGCTCTGGCAGGGGGGGTTGTTAAGAGGAACATAGCAAGAGCTTGGGGAGCGCCCGAACCTCCGACAGTGGCTGCCTGGCTCAGTGATATGGATTGGTGCAGCGGTGCAGAGCAGGTGGTATATCAAAGCCGGGGCTGCCTGCGAAAATGGGGAAAAATATGGGGGCCCTGGACAGAATATAGAGGCCTGTAATGAGACTTGTGTGGAACACCGTATGGTTTCCATGGGTTGTTCAGGGACGTACTCCATTGGGTTTTGCTGGGCTCCGCGCACACTTTTAATATAGAAGATGGGTTGCAATGACTTGATAGTTGTCATATCTGATAAATACTTTTAATGTATACTGAATAATGCATATACCTGATGCTTGTTTTGTTTAATAAAAAGAAATTTAAAAACAAAAAAGGGGCGTTCCAGGGGTGTTGTAAATGGTGTTCCCAAGCAACACCCATTGGACCTGACACATTCCCAGAACCTAACGCCACCCCAGGGGTGGCATTAGGGAGGCGCAACGAGGAGAAATGTTTTAATTTCTCCTCATGCTTTCCTTTTTCTATGTGTGCTGCATTCTGAAGGACACTTAGAAAAAGGAAATCGCCTGAATTGATTGATTTTGTGCAAGAAGGTGTCCCTTCCTGTACAAAATCAATCAGCTCCGCAACTCATGCACCCTTGCACCATGGTGCAAGGGTGCCTGCGTTGGCGCACGGCAGCCCAATGAGCGCGGGCGCTGGGGAAAAGGACAGGAATGCGCCGTATCACATAGATATGGTGCATTACTGCGTTTTTGTTCTAATGTAGGGCAGCGCAGCAAGATTCCTTGCGGCGCTGCCCTATGTCAAAACCTCATAAATGAGGACCTGTGTATTTTAGAAAGTCAGGCTCTTAATATGGCAACAAAGTAAGCAAATGAAACCCCTACAATGCAATCATCTGAGCACTGAGATGGTACTTAGGCATGAGTGCTAGCCTGCTGGCGGAAGGTCTCAACAGTCAAGATGTGATGTGGGTGTCTATATATGTTGTCTTTGCTTGAAACGTATCATGGTAAGGTAGTGCCACTTGCTATGTATAGGTCTCAACACTCTCATTGGTTAAAAGGATTGATTTCAATTTACTAAAAGGCAAATACATGAACCATCCCTTTAGGATTCCTGATAATCCTTAAACTTTGAGGATGGCAGTGAGACTTACCTCGTGGGTGGCTTATCTAGGATAGGTTACTGACATTATTCCACTCATTATTTTACTGTAATGCAGAGAAATTCTCTGCCATGTGTTTAAGGGGATATGAAAATCCTATAATACTAGTTTCATAATGGATTTTTTAGTGAATGTTTTTGGCTGTCCCAATTTAATAATTATGGCTGTGAAGGAAATTATTTTTAATTGTGCTTGTGACATAACCAGTGCTGAGGACACTGTTTATCTATGAAACAAGGCGTCAATCAATGGAACAAGGAATTCTTTGGGTGATGAGGGTGATTTTCGCTTTCTTTAGTTTATCTCAGACATTAAAATTTACAATGAAGTCTCATGTTTTAGGGTTGGTATCACCCAAGGGAGGGAAATCACAAGTCTTATGCCTCAAATAGTAGCAAATAATGGCGACCATATTTGCTTGTTTAGGTCAACCTATGGTTTGTGTAATTTGCTTGATTGTCCATTTTTTATTAGTTCTGTGTTAGGACTGGAATATCCCCTGCATGGTGCACAGTTGTGTTTCCCTACTCTCAGTGCCTGACTGTGTGTACCTTGTATCCTGGTTTTGGAGTTTTGGCTGTGCCGTCACACTAATCTCTTGTGTACACAAAGAGGTCTGTTCCTTGAGTGAGGTCCCGGACCTGTCCTGTGACCTGGAGGGATGCACCATGCTTGCCATCAGTGAATGTCAGAGGGCTACCATCCCTGCCTGTCTTTAGTACATAGAGTAGTGGTGGCAACATACTGTGATTTGTGAATCCATAGCTGTGACCAGGCCTTTTTGTCTGTGTCACAGGAGTGGAGGTCTACTGACCCACTCATGAAAATTTCAGCTTCAATGCATTTTCCCAGTTCCTAGCGCTGACATCCTACCTATAAGTTGTGTGTGTATGTGTGTGTAGCCTGTGAGGTACATGCATGGTGTATGTCTGAGTGAGATAAAGTAATGGAGGCTTGCGGGGTCCATTTTGGATACCTCAGGCTTGCCTTTGCACAAGTTGGAGATGAGGTTGTTTTCTCAGAAGGTGGAAGAGTATTGCTGTCATTACTGAAGCTGGAGGGAGAAGACCTAGACATGGAACTGAGAGTGGAGAGACTGCTCCTTTAGAAATTCAATTAGGATTTTAGCGAGCAAGGAGCTGATGATTAATCTTCCAGAATACTGCCATTTGGTAGATGGCAAAGAGAGGTATAGGGCTGCAGAATCTATTGTGCAGGGATGAGGAAACCTTTAGGTGAGGCCTGCCCTTTTGTCTTTCTCTGATAACTCCTTTATTTGGCTGGTATCAGCTAGGTGCAGAAACCTCACACCTCTTTGTTCCTCTGTTGAGGGTGCTTCAGGCTGGAACTACCCTGCTATGAGAAGCATCACTCTATACGAAAGTTAGGTCTGGAGAGTAGTCTGGAAAGGGCACTGTGAAACCTGAACTGGTACCTAACCAACAGCCAGTTTCCGAGAGATCAGTGGGCATCATCTGAGTCTGGAAGAACTGTTTACCAGTCCTGAAGTACTTAGACGCCTGTCTGCCTGCTGAGAGAGGGAAGGAGCCTGCCAACTTTACAGGAGGAGTGTCTGTCCAGGAGGAGTGATGTGGAGTGTGTCCCAGGTGTTGGTGGGGTGTCCAGAAGAGAGAGATCGAAAGGAGAGCAATCTGAACACCCTGGTGTCTGTGGGCTTACAGTCTCTCTCCTCTGATTCCTGGTGCGAATCATGAACATCACAATCATTGAATCCCAGTCAGGGCTGTGACTGGATGTTGAAGTGACTGGCCTATGTTGGTCGGAAATGCCCAGAATCCTCAGCCTGTGAGTGGCTGTCTCTGCCCATAGTGATCAGCCTGTGTGTTTTCGTCGCTGCCTAGAGTGATCAGCTGGTGCGTGATTGCAACCCAGGGCCAGCTCTAAGGTGGTGCGACCGGTGCTACCTCACCGGGCGCTGACTTCAGGGGGAGCCGTGTTGTGAAGTCTTTTATGGTTTTAAAAACACCTGGTGCGGTGTTCCTTGCCACCAGCAATTTTCAGGCAACACTAAAATTGTCAAGATAACTCCAGTGATTAATGTTCTTCCTGGCACAATTTTGTCTAGTGGAAATTTTGACTCGTCGTAAAGTAGCATGGAGCGATAATATGCATGCTGCAAAGAACATGTACCACGCAGGTCACAAAGTGCATGTAATGTAAATAGGTCAGAGGGTTATTGCTTTTGTCAGAGAGATCCTTTTGTTACTAGCAGTTTCTAAGTTAAAACCTTAATATAGAACAGTGAGCTATTAACTGTCGTCAAAGAGCTGAATGCAAAGTGAAAGGTATAGATTAGAACGTTAGGATTTCTTCATTCAGTATTTCATCATCCTAATTTTGCAAAAAGGGTTCATTTGGGTAGAAATCAATTCTTATTATGAAAGAGAACCTCCAACCATGGTGTTACATTTTAAATTCTGAGTTTGTGCTTTTCCAGACCAAGCACTCTTAATTTATACTGCATACCAGTATGAAAAACATGTGACTCCTACACCTTGTAGTTCTCTGTCTTTTGTAACATTTCCTATACACTGATTTACACTTGTATGATTGATTGTCTCTGTGTATTGTGTGTGCGATGTAAAGTGCTCTGACATCCTATACTGGTATGAGTGGCGCTATAATATGAATTAAATGCATCTGATAGAGAGTGGTTATGGAGACTTGAGGGGTTCTCCTAAAGGGTAGTAGTGAGGGAATCAGTGGCAAAAGTGGTCACTGGGGATGCGCTAACAAACATTGTTGCACCCGGTACCCCCAGCGCTAAAGCCATCTCTCCAATTATCCACTCCCCCTGAGAAATACCACCGCCACCCTCTGTATATTTGCCACCATGTAGTCAACCGTCACACTCTCCTTCTCAAGCGCACTTTTATTCACAACCTTGAAAGACGACCCACCAGCACATTTTTCTTCCCCGGCATATACTCTACCCTAAATCTCTATTCTTGAAATCGTTAATGTTGCCTCTCCTCTACCTTTGGTGGTGAAAAAACATCCACTAGACAATGATTGTTGGTCTTAATAACAACATCCATTTCCCACACATATCTTCCAAAATAATCCACTCCTCACAAACACACTAATGTCTCCTGTTCTATCATGCAATAATTCCTTCTGTTTCCCTCAAAGGCCTAAATGTGTGTGCAACGGTGACATCCATCTTTTTTTTCAAACTTAAGTAAAACAGCACCCACACCAGCTTTGCAGGGATCTATACTTTTCATGCTTTTGCCATTCATTTCAAATGATTTCAAAGCAGACACAAAAGCAAAACACCTTTAAAATGCCTTCAGTTATTCTTCAGACTCCTTGTCCAAAGCAAACATGTTTTTGATCAACTCTTTTGTTGTTTTGATTCTGTGCCCAACCACTGTGATAAACAAATGAGAACAGCATTCGGCTAGTCCCAAGATGGAAAAGGGTTGATCTTTGCATTGAGGTGATGCAACGTCCTCAATGGCCCTCACTACATTTGATTTTCATGAAATTCCTTTGTGCAGAAAATTCACCAAAGCTACTTCATATGACAACAATGCCATCCAATCATGTATAGTGAAGAAAAATTCAGATAAATCGCAGATGCTCACTTCTTAACATAGTCATGTGTTCTTCTTTCAAGCTTCTTCCAAGATGCCTTCAGGACTGCATAGACTTTCCATTATTAAAGACCCCAGTGACTTCATAGTTTATGAACTGGTTAACATTCTTCACTTCCTGGACAAGATCATTGAGTAGGATCTCACAAACCAACTCCACAATGAGTTAGAATTCAATGCCCTACTTCAAGACTACCAGTGTGGGTTTAGATTCTAGTGCAGTAGAAAGACAGCAACTATCCATGTGCTTAATGGTTCCCTACAAAGCTACATTTGACCTCTCTGTATCCTTCAGCACCATTGGCCATCAAGCCCTATGTGGCACCCTCACATGCCAAATGAGCTTTAATGGCATAGTTCCTCATCACACCTGGAGAACAACGCAGTCTCCTCCACCTGCTTCCATGCCCTCAGCATGCTCCGAAGACTCTTCAAATGGCTCCCCATCAGCACGAGAAAAACAGTCATGCAAGCGCTAATCACCTGCCGACTGGACTCCGGCAACACACTGCGCACAGGAATCACCACAAACTCATGAGAAGATCCAGACAATACAGAACTCAGTAGCCAGACTTATTCTCAACCTGCCCAAACGGACCGACCTCACCCCATACCTCAGAAACCTCCACTGGCTCCCCGTCCAGAAAGGATGCCAATTCAAGATACTGACACACACCTACAAACCTCTCCATGACCAAGGACCAGCATACATGAACCATCCTCCTGAACTTCCATGAACCAACCATCCAGAGACCTTTGCTCCTCCTCGCTTGCCCCCTCACAGACACCACCTATCTGCCACAGCAGAGGCCGTTCCTTCTCCTACCTCGCCGCCAAGTCCTGGAATGACCTCCTCATCCTCCTCCGAACATCACTCTCGCTGGCGGACTTCAGGAAGAGACTCAAGACTTGGCTGTCTGGCTGAGCCCACCAACATAGCGCCTAGATGCCCTCACGGGTGATAAGCTGCGCTTTACAAATAATGATTGATTGAGTGATGATCCAGTTGGTCCAAATCAGTTCCTCCAGATCCGAGTCAAATCCTTTCTTCTGGGATACCCTTAACTCTCCAATTTCTTGCCATTGACTTTCAACCTCTATGTAGAGTACTGGTAGTCCTGCCAACCAACAGGGACATCAAAATCCACTAGTACACATGTGACGATCCTCTATCTGAAAACATTATCTGACTCAGACATCGGGTGCCTAAATGAGTGCCATGCTACGATCTAAACTTAGGTGCTCAATGAATACCTATGACTGCATCCACCAAGGTGTAATTTGTGTTCATTCTATAGTGACTGCAAACATCAAGAAAGAAGAGATTGGCTCACATAAATCAATCTTATTTGCTTCCTCCTCAATTCATTGGCTGCTTCAAGTCTAAGGGCTTTTACATTGACAACAACTCAGTTCAAGGGTGCACATTGGGCATAAGGTGAAGTCTGCCTGGCATCATATGGTTTTACTAAGGAGAACCCTTTCTAGGAGAGCCACACTTTAGAATCAACATTCAGGCTCTGTTCCTTTCCCATCCTAACGGACACCACACTCACTGAAAGGAGTCTGTGAGATCCACCCGAGTCCTCTGAAGAGGCCCTTCATGCAGCATTAGGCATCATCAAAAGTCCTTTCAAACAATGATAGTATCACACTGATATTTAGATAACTCCACTGGCTCTCACTGTCCATTCACATCACAATCAAGACTTGCTGTATCTACCAACCAAGATTAGGACCTCAAGTGCACCATGCACAACACACAGCAGCTGTACCACTGCTAGACTGGAAATCACATAATGCAGGAAGGAAAGGACAACACACCAGGGGGCAAATTTGCTAGAAACTGGCGGAGCGTGGTGGTACGCCAAAATTGGTAACGCCATGCTCGGTCAGTTTCAAAACGCAGGAATGCGTCGCTTTTAAAAGAATGCAGTGCATCCCTGTGTTTCCCCTAGCAATGGCGCTAAAGAAGCTGCCTAGCACCAGCGCAAGCAAACTTGTGCCATGTTGCAAGGGTGCCTGCACTGCAGGGGTGATTGTTTATGTGCAGGAAGGGGCACCTTCCTGCACATAGACAATCTTTACAGGCGATTTGCTGTTTCTATGTGTGCTGCAGAATACAGTACACGTGGAATGAGCAAAATACGAGGAAAAATGAAACATATCTCCTCAAATCACCTGCTTAAGACCAGGTATTCCCTGGCGATATTTTTGGCGCTGCCCCACACCTTGTAAATATGGGTCAGCTCCAAAAAGCAATGGGTGTTGCAGCAGAACACCCACCTCAACACCCATTGCAAGCCTCTTTCACACTAATAGGCACATTATTCTCAAGGCGGTGTTAAGCCATGTTAAGTGGCTTAACGCTGCCTTGTATATAAGGCAGACTTAATGCCACTGGGAACTTGGGAAAAAGATACATTCTGGTGGTGTTAACTCCTTGTAAATAGGCCCCCATGTATTTTCCTGCTCTGGTGTAGCAGACTAAGGGCCCAGTGTACAAAGAGACAGCTGATAAATAGTAGTCACAAATTGCATACTGGCTATTTACGACATGTCTTTGATTTGGCAATACTGCCTATGTACTAATAGGTCATGCTGCAAAATCTCCAGTCACAGGGCGTCGAACAATGACCTTTTCTAATGAATATACTTAGATAAATCGCTATTTCTGACCCCCCTGTTGCTGACTAGGAACAGAGGGATGGTAGCCTGGAAGGAACATCAGACGAACGTTTGTGTGTTTACATTCACAAACCGGAAACGTTTTTTTAAAACAGCCTGTGTTCCTTAAAGGAACTAGTGCTACTTTAAGGAAATGCTTCCCACGGGGAGGAACAGGCAGTTTATGGACATGATTTCCAAAGGGGAAGCGGTTAAGCGGGAAAGCTTTCCCTTTGAGGAGTTGGCAACATTTTAATTGTTTGTGACAGGAATATCAGCCTCTAACCTTTCATACATTTCATTGCGATTTGCAGTTAGGAGGGGGGTGCCCATTTCATGTCCCGCAAAACTCTATGCAATTCAGAAAGACTTTTCTGAATCACAAAAGAGGTTTAGTAAATTCTAAAGTGTAATTTTTGGGTGGCAAACACTGTGATTTTCGGAATCGCAAGGTTTGCAACTGCAAAATCCTTTTTTCTAAACTTTATTTTCAATTTTCCAACTTCAAGAGAAAGTGGGATATCCGTTATTAGGAGTGTAATTACAGTATCACTGTGTGAAGTAACAGCAAGCTATTCTGAGGCAGCAAACCGAAGACAATTGCCATCCCACACATTTTCCAACAGTTCCCTTAATACATCACATGCAGTAATGTGTACGATAGCTAACAGCATGAAATAAGCATTATAATGTAGAAATGAACTAAGGTGTGATGTTCAGAAGGCAGGTCCGGAGTGGACTGGTGACCATATATGTCTTGGCCGCGATGCTTGTGTAGGAGTTTGCTGTGCACATCTGAGGAGCTTAATTTCAAGCCTCTTGCGCGGCTGGTGTGCCACTTATAATATGGGAAAAAGTGAGGTACCAGAGGCGCAAGGAGCTTGCAAATAAGCCCCTGAGTGGTCACTGCATGTAGCCATAGGTGACCCAGTTGGTATAAGTTGGCACGGTCCTATGTCGCCATCTCATGGTTATTCTGCGCTAACTGCAATAGTAGTCAGTTAGTGGCAGGACTTTAAGTGGGCCGGGTCCTGCCGGTGCTCAGCACCGGCAGTTCTAAAATGCAGATGCCGAAACGGGTCCCTACCGGGCTCTCCATTTTTGCCCTCACCTTAGGTGACATTTTTTCTGCAGCAGTACCACCCTTTACTGTCTTTGTAACTTCAAAGAGCCTGGTTATAGTTCTTTCACAGTCTCATCATTTTAGAACTGAAGCATTTTCAATATTATATACAACGAAGCCATAGTTGTTGCTTTTTTATCTTATGCAACTAACAGTCATTGACAAAGCCAATAGTCCCGGCTTATTGTAGGTGTAATGTTACTTATTTTATTATATATCTAGATGCAATGACAGAAGCAGCAAAATACCAGTCGGGAGGGACACTATGCTAAGCACAGATTTTTAGCTTAAGTGTTTTTGAGCCACGCCCTTAATTACACCGACCACGCCCCTTTGAGAGACCCCCAGTTTTTTCATCCCACTTAAAGCCCTGGTTAGTGGGATGGTTTAGGGACATCTTTTACATACCCATAAGTATGGCGGGGAAGTGGGGATCTGTAGTTCAGTGTTTGTGATAGCAGATATGGTGGTTCATACTTTCTTCCAGTATTCTTGATTCACGGGGCAGAGTTACACTATATGGAGAAGATCTGTGCTCAGTGCATGGCATCTCCAACACGTTGCATCATTTCCTAGGTTATACTTTAGCGTGACAAGAGGGGTGTAATATGCTCTATGTATAATTTTTAATTCGATCAATCAAAAATTGCCATTGGGGGAGATTTCTTAAATTGTGTACAACAATATGCACAAAATGTGCATCCGTTATTGTGTTCCCATTTTCTTTTCATGTGCAGTTCATCATGCCTTATCGTGGACATCCCACAGTTGTACATTGTTTTTGACTAAGTGGGCCTTGCTTGGATTTGTCACAGTAAAAGTCAAAAGTGCGCACTCAAAAGGGACCTGTGGCATTATGGGGAATACCTCTCTCATGGAGTTCCTCAGTCGATAATGTGTGAGAGTAGTCATTATTGTACTGGGATTGTCAGCCAGGTATTCAGTATATGAGAGAAATTTCCCCATGTATAGGGGTCACCTAGGGTCCTTAGATGTCTGCGGTCCAGATATCTGAGTATCTCAGTTTCCGCCAGCAATGGGTGCCCCGGATGAGTGTCAAGGGTCCACGTGGTGAGTATATTATGGTGATGTTCATTAGCTGGGCAAGTCTTGACCATGCCCATTTGGTGCCCTCCTCTGTGTGTATTTCCCTGGTAGGACGAGGCGTCCAGGCTAGTATAATGGAGGGGCTTATTTATGAGAGCCCTGAGTCACTTTTGCACCATGTAAAGTGGTACCTGCGTGACGCAGGGCTCTCAATCCAATTTATGAAGCCACACAAAGCCACCCTGCCTGACTTTGCGTGGCCTCATAAATCTTGAGTAAGCGCAAATCACTGCATCGCCTTACTCTGCGCCCGGTAGGTGTTCCTTGGGAGTTGCACTTGGTTTTCCCACACGACACCAATGGATTTTGACACTGCCCCAGATTTGCAAAATCTTGTAAACCTGGGGAAGTGCTAAATCCATTCGCCTCCTGAGGTGCGGCATAATGAGGAGAAATAACTCTATTTCTCCTAGTTTTTTCCTCTCTCTAGCGGAAAATAACTCTTAGGATTGTTTTTGTGCAGGAAGGACCTTTCACCATTTTGGGACCGCAGAGACTGCATCGTTACTGGGAATTTACCGATTACATGACTATAAATAAGACGCTTTGGCCTTGAAAAAGCCCTTGGCCGATTGGCCCCACGGGCAAAACACGTGTCGGCTGTTCTTTTTTGGTTCATTGGATCTGTTCATAATAAATAAACACGAACACCGGAGAATTGTGTTTTGGATTATACTATTTTAGGATACTATTACTGAAATATTAGGCGCAACAAACTCCCTCTTTATTTCTACGAAAACAATCTTGTCTGCAATCGATGCACCCATGCACCATGGTGCAAAGGGGCATATGTTGGCGCTAGGCTGCCAAAACAGCACCAACGCAGGTAGAAAGGACAGGAATGCAGTGTATTGCATAAATACGGTGCATTCCTGCCCTTTCACTTTGGTGTAGGGCAGCGCAGCAAGGTGCCTTGCTGCGCTGCCCTATGCCAAAATCCTATAAATGAGGGCCTGAGTGTAGTGTAATCGGGGATGCTAGGCCTGCTTCTATAGTTAGGCGGGGAGGCTTCTGTCCGGATGATGCCAGGAATGTGCATATTACGTGTGAACTTCCAAGTAGTACATTTCAAAGTTTGGGGCTGTGGAATTATGCCAAGATATTCTGGGCTGTCTGCTAGCCCTGGCGAGCTTTACCAGCAGGGAGTCACTTGTGCAAAAAAGGCTTTATTTAGGGGTGTGGGGATGTTCTGAAAGAGGTAGAGTAGCTTGGGAAGGATAACCATCTTCATCAATGCCATCATTCCCCACAATGTCAGGGGCAGATTAATCCATCTCTACACCCTCTCAGCAAGGTCAGATATACACTTCCCATAATTTTCTCACATGAGTGCATCTATATCCCAGCGGTACTATATACCCAAGTATCGGACAGGGTCCAATTGCCACTTCAAGGGGTGCTGTACAGTCGGTGCCCTAGTACTTCTGGTTAGTGGCAGCGGGACAGAGTTGGGCCAATTAATGGTGAGCCTCGACCATTTCCCAAAGGTAGACTACAAAATAGTGCTTTTGGTCATATATCTCTTCTTTCTTCACCAATCAAATGAAAATCCCCTTTTTAATTAACGACCTAGAGGCCAGATCTCCCGTAAGAACTGCCACTTCCACAGCTCCCCACACCACATTTTCCCATCTGCAGCTGTACCACTAAACTAACTTAAATGCCCCAGGATTAGCCTAATCCAAGCACCCTTCCCTTCCCCACTGTAGACGTTCACCCTTGATGCTATATACTTGCTCACACGTGTGTCTTTATTTTGAACTACTTAATATAAAACCACAATTACGTACGACACTGCATTGCTTTGTAGGGTATTCTTCCAGAATATTTGGTTTTAAATATTATGCTACAAAATATTGTAGCGAGAACATTGACTTCCACAAATTATGAAGATATATATGTATAGGTAAGTGTAGGTGTACTATACTTAATGCCACATATATTCTTGAAGAGATATATATGTTCAAAGTATACAGATGTGGAGTTGCAACTATTAAATATATACTTACCTTCATTAAATTGTAAGTGTTGATTTTCCATGTCCAATATTGCACAAACTATAATTTTGTACTTTGTATTCTGACATACAACCCTGTAACTGGGTTTTTGAAATGAAAGTCACGCACATGCACACATACATATACACCCATTTCCTTAATACATCTTTGAGATCCATTTTCCTAGCAATAGTTGCCATTGTCAGGTCTATTGTGAAGAGAATTTCATTTCCACTATCAGCAGGTCCCACAGCTGGCTGGGCGTCTGGTATGTGCAGCATTACACAACCTTTATAGACTTTGTCGCCTTGCTCTCTTTCTAATCACATATTTGGGTATTCTCAATCAGAATTTTCTCTTTCCTGAACCAGGGAGGCATGGACTAGGATACAGTCATGTGGAGAGTGACATGGGGAAACACAGAGTAGACAATTTCGTTCTCAGTGACATTGTAAGAAACTTCGATTTAACACCTAACTACAAAGCATTCAACGGTGAACCCAAACAAACACAGAGATGAAAAAAGAAATCAGCATTTGGAATGGGCTGCATAATGAAAGCAATGAGCCCTGTACATAGGGGCAAAGGAGACACAGTGGCTATCACCTTCCAAATTACCTATCTGGGTCCCCTCATTTTCTCTGTTTCCATTTCCAGCTGAGGAAATATAAAAGGTAAATACCTTACCTAGCAATGTATGCAGGGTCAGCATGTTTATGTGAACCTGCAGTATGCAGTGGCTGATTTCTAGTCTCCTGCTGCCGTGTGCACTGTACCCCCTTCTAAATGAACTCGGTGAAAGCTCTTTTTCTCTCTGACTTGTACAGTCCTGTTATGTTCCATAAAAATTACCTATACTTACTTTATCCAAATTCTCATCTTTGTTGCTTATTATATCCTTTTACCTCTGTGTGATGCAGTGCTTAATTGGTAAAAAGAATAAGTCCCGGGGCCTTCGTCGGTAGGCCACTGCAGCTTGCACCACCCATTGCCCCAGCCAGCACTGCCAATGACAGTACCAACCAGGGACGGCTCCTCCACTAGTGCGGAGGAGCGTCGCCACACTGCTTCTCGCAGTGCAAGAATCAGAAACATAAAATGGTAATAACTTTCCGTTATTACCATTTTATGTTTGGTTGTGGGCAGGCGGGTGGGCGGGGCTGCTCTGAGAGCAGGGGAGGGGAAGAGTGGTGTGCCTGCCCACTCCAGAGTGCGCAAAGACTGTTTGGTCAGCCCCCTGGGGCCGCCCAAACCAGTCCTGCGCACTCTGCCTTTTCTCCATGTAGGCTGCATGCAGCCTACATGGAGAAAATAGCCTCCCCATTAGAGCCTGGCTGGTCGGTGTCCCGACCAATCACAATGCTGCTTGAGCAGCGTTGCGATTGGCTTAGGGGAGGGAGGGAGCCTGGCTGCCTGCTTCTGCTTCCTGTTCCTAGAGAGCAGGAGAGCAGAGAAGACACGGGACCCGGGACCCAGGACCTGGCCGGCAGAAAGGTAAGTTTAATTTTCTATATATTTTTTTTAATTAAATTAACCCCCCTTCCCCACATGACCACCCCTCCCCCGCAAGACCCCGCTTCCCCCCCACCTGCGAGTCGTGCCGGCCGCGACGGGTACCAACACAACTACAAAGCATCACACTCCTACAAGAGTGACAATTCAGACAGTTCCAGGTGCCCCCAACACTATCAGAATGGCTTGGGCAGCAGGTATTAATCCTTTTTAATGTATATTGAATTAATGAACGGCTGTTGTGCTCATTTCTAAATTAGACAGACATCTCCACCTTGTGGCAGACTGTCATAAGTCCCTGTGTTGACAATTAAGTGCAGTTGCTGTGCACTGGGAACCACCAGCTCAAATTAAGCACTGATGTGAGGATTCTACCTGTTCCTTCGGTTCTTTAAAAGTCAGCCTCCTAAAACCAGCATGACTAGTCCTCCACTGGTTACTCCTGACCAGACACTCCTACTTCAAAGAATGAATGAGTGGATGAATAAATAAATGAATGAATGATATAATTTACACCACACACACCACCTAGAAGGTCTCTTGACACCACACACAAAGCCATCCACAGAACTGGACAATTTATCAGTCGAGTGACGCTTTAATGGCACGCAAAAAAAGGACCCTCTTTTTAAGAAAATACATATCTAAACTCTGGAACTCACTGCTGGCAATGATAAGAAATATCCGTGGACACCTGAAATATATATAGGAAGGGTGAAAACCTGGCACCTCCCACAAGAACTGCACCCTTTCCTGGCGGGTCACTATGATGTCACTCTCATAATACTAATGTTGTCACCTAATTGTGGCCTAGCGCCCACCTTTTCTATTACCATGCCAGTCTGGGTATTGAGTTCCTCACTTCTACCATGGGCCCATGCCTGGCTCAAGAAAAGTGTAAAGCAGTAAGCAAATGACCATGAGCACAGCCTGGAAGGCTGTAGGATTCTACCTCTCTCATGGGAACACTGGAGCTCACTGGAACTCTTATTACCTGCCCCTGTCTGAGCTGTGCTGGAAAGGTGGTAAACACAAAGGAGGGCTGACCTGTGATCATTACACTAACCTGCCAAAGAACAAATAAGTGTGAAGACTCTTGACTATGTTCTGTGGCCAAGGGGCTCGTATTAAAATAAATGGGGTGCATCACCATGTCCCCTTTGACCTGCCCAGGTGAAGGGCACTCTGGGCTCCTTAGCTTGCTTTGGCGTCAGTGAGTACCACAGCACAAAGCACACAGAGCCACCACAATCTTTCTCCTGATAAATAATGTGTCTAAACCGGCATGGTGCTGGGGTGCCTGGAAGGTACTGTGGGTTTACCACTACCTCCCCTGCTGATCTTCAGTCCTGCTCAATTCCTCTATGGGTGGTACACATTGATCACCTCCACCATCTTGGCAATGCCTGGCTCTGCGCTCACAGTGAAAAAACCCCACACGGCCAGACAAGTCCACCTTGCCCATGGCAGTGTTGGTAGCAGTCTCAGCCCACTAACCAAAACTCACTTACATGGAGAAATAAATTATGCAAGCCATAGCCAAGAGTCTCCACATTCTTGGTCAATCAATTTACCCTTATTTCTACTCCATGGCTAGTTTTTTTTACTCGAAATCGGTTTTACTAGAATTTTCATAAAGTATTACAATAACAGAAAAAGAACATTACAAGGGTTCAGATTGCAATCATGGCAGATGACATCAAAAATTCAAAGTCAAGAGGGGAGGGGTTTGGAAAACATGGCGGCCGGCCAGCTGGCGGGTCGCGGGTGAGCCCGAGGAGCGTCTCGAAACCGGGTAGTGTAGGTTTACAGCATGGAGTGAAAGCGTGAAACAGATTTAATGTTTAATGTGAGTGTATTTAGAGGGGTGACTCACTGATATTGCTGAGCTGCGGAGCTGCGGAGCATCGGAACAGTGTCGAGCTTAGGCTCCTCGCGGGTCTTTGCAGGTCTGTAAGGGCAGACCAACACTTTTCGTCAACACGGCAGAGCAGCCGTGGGTGAGGGCAGCGCTGGAGCTGCGCAGAGGTCGATGCACAGCGGCCAGGTTTCTCTTCCGGGGGAGAGGAGGAGGAGGAAGTAGGAATAGTGAAACCGGAAGCAAGGGAGACTGCGGGGACCAGGCTGAGCTGACTGCAGGCAGCGGGGATAGCGTGGAGGTCCGGTCACAACTACCGAGGCTGATAGCGCAGGACCTGCTCCAGGGAGGGAGTGCAGATACAATCGGTAAGAGAGGAAAACCTGTTAAAAACAGGAAAAGTGAGCAAAAAGGAGGGGTTGGTGCAGCGCCCACAAAGGGTATCTCAAGATACACACTTAGGAGCATAGGGAGGAGTAGTGGTAGATCAGGCACTTAGCGGATAAGCCCTATTTTTGAGTTTGAGGAAGAGGCAGTATTGAGGAAGGAGGAGGTTAAAAAAAGAGAAGGGAGCAGACCTGAAAGCTATAGGAGATTATCAAAAAAAGCCTAACCCTGAACATAAAATAAAGGTTACTCCCTCGTTCAGGACATATTTCAAGGTAGTGCCTAAGACCCCCACTTTAAGGAGCTGCGTTCAGGTGGAGGTAAAGGGGAGCCAAGAAGAGTTAGGTAAAGATCAAGGTGCAGTGGGCAGAGTTATGGAATCACCAAATTTGGATGAGTGGTCCACGCATTTGAGTCCAAATCGATATCAAGCCCTGGCCCCTGAAATGGAAGCTGCAGCTATGGCTATGGCTGACTCTCGAGTTGGGGAAGAAGTTTCAAATTTCAGCATTGAGACATCCAGTAACCCTGGTGATAGGATGGAGGGTGAAAAACTTAATTTGGAGGGGAGCCGGATACAGATTCAGAACGAGAAGGAGATTAGTAAAAGAGGAGCTGGCGACGAAGTGGGAGGCGGTTCAAGAAGAAGAATAGAGAATGGGGATCTTTCTATTAGTACTCTTCTTACTTCTTTAACGACAGAAATAAAAAATAGATTCGAAACCTCAGAAATGAATCAGAAAGAGATTAGGTTAGCCTGTGAAACTCTGGAGAAAAAAATAGATGATTTGAGTAATAGAACATCGGCGTTGGAGTGTGAAGTAAGGGATCTTAAAGTAGTAGTGAAGGCCAACACAGTGGAAATTGAGGAGCTTAAAAAAAGGGAGAGAGAACAGCAGGAGAGAGTAGAAAGGATGGAAAAGTTTCAGAGAAGAAATAACTTAAAGATTTTGAGAATTCCGGAGGGCAAGGAGGGAGAAGATATAAAGACCTATATCGTTCAACTTATGAAAAAGGAACTCCAATTGGAGGAAACTGAAGAGGTGATAGCGAACGATATTCAAAGGATACATAGAGATCCCTACCGACTTAACACAAATCACACCAAGCCAAGGAGAATTTTAGTAAATTTTCTTACCTATACACTGACGGAAAAGATCCTGGCCAAGGCTTTGAGGAAAAAATCAATGGAAGTGGATGGGGTTAGGTTTGAAATCAGATCAGACCTATCCAGTGTAACAGCTAATAGACAGTGGGAGTTAGGAAAAAGAATAGAGCCTTTAAGGAAATTAGGGGCGTCGGTTCAGTTGAGATTTCCGGCCTTTTTGAAGGTGATGCATAATAACAAAATGCATACATTCCGTTTTGTGGAGGAGGTGGACAAGTTTATAGAGGAGCTCCAATTAAGGGTTTAACAATGTTACCCCTTGAACTCTGAAGTTATTGAGTTATTAATGTGTTAAGAAGTTAATCTAAATTTGGTTTGTGAGGCGCACTTACGGGAGGCACCTATAGGGCTTTTGCCATGGGAGCTAGGGAAGGGTTTTCCATGGGGGGTGGGTGGAGGGTGCACAGGGTGGGGAGCATAGGGGAGAAAATGAAAAAAAATTCCTCAGAGGTCTCGTTGGCGCATTACCAGTGTTCAAATTTTGATACAAAAGGGGATGGTTGAGAAAAGAATGAATGAGGTAAAAATTCTATCATGGAATGTTAATGGGCTTTGGGTTAGAGAAAGACGGGAAAGGATACTGCAGTACTTGAGGGATTGCCCTGCTCAAATCATTATTCTTCAGGAGACGCATTTAATGGAGGATGAGAGTAGGACGTTTTTAAAGCCAAAAGATGGATTTCGCAGGTTGTTTATACAAGACAGTCAGCTGTTACAAAAGGAGTGGCAATTTTGGTCAAGCAGGGGTTGAATATCTCTTTAGAAGGTAGTGTCTCAGACATAGCGGGTAGATGGCTCGTGGTAAAAACAAAAATTTGTGGGCAGAATTACACGTTAGTGGGATATTACGGGCCAAATCCAGATGATACAGGGCCTTTAGAAGAATTATTCTCTGAGCTTTTAAATTTTCCAGATTCAATTATTATGGCAGGGGATTTTAATGCAGTGCTAGATCATAAGTTGGATAGATCCTTGAATAGTAGAGCAGCTGTCAATCCTAAAATGTTGGAATTGATACGACTATTGACGGTGCAATTGGGACTGTGTGACATATGGCGAAATAGAGCAGGGTCCCAGAAAGGATTTACATTCTACAATAAAAAATATAGACACCAGTCACGAATCGATTACTTCTTAGTAGATGATAGGCTGAAAGATCAAGTTGTAGATATTAAGCACATAGGGGCACACTTGTCAGATCACTCAGCAATAATATTACATATGCAGGTAGGTGAGAGGGGGGCTCAGTCAAGATGGACCTTGGAACGTACTATATTATTGGAAGAAGGGGTCATAGATACTTTAAAAGAAGAAACTAAGGAGTTCTTTGAAATAAATTTGGGTACATCTGTGATTGGGGTAGTGTGGGATTCATACAAAGCCTATTTGAGAGGTAGACTGGGTTCCCTAGCGGCAGCGAAAAGGCAAGATTACTACAAGAAGATCCAAGAACTAGAGGTGCAAATTCAGAATTTGGAAGAAGCTCGGACTAGTTCAGTCAATCAGGTAGAGCAGGAGAAGTTAATGGGAGAAATAATGAATATAAAAATAAAATTGACTGGAATTCTACAGGATAGGGTCAGGAAGAGATGGAAGTCCAGTCGGTTGGCCCATTTTGAGTACGGGGAAGGAAGTAGCAAGCTGTTAGCTTGGAAAGCAAAGAATGATCAAGTTAGAAACACAATTAAAGAGATAAGGTGCGAGGTATCAGAAGTGATCTTTGAAGATAGTCAGGGTATTGGATCAGTCTTTTTTAAACACTTTGGGGAAGTGTATCGGGAAGATTTGGATGTTACAGAGGGGGAGGTGCTGACCTGGTTGAATAAAGATCTAGCGGATCCCCTGACAGTTGAGGATAGGGAAAGGTTAAATGAGAAAATAAGTAGTAAGGAATTAGAAGAGGCCATTGGAGGAGGTAAGAAAGGAAAGGCGCCTGGACCAGATGGCCTCCCTCTTGAGGTTTATAGAGTATTGGCCAGTGCATTAAACCCCATTCTTGGTGAACTATTTAATGCAATACTTTTGACGGATGCAGCTATGCCAGAATCGTGGAAAGAAGCTATTATATCTTTAATTCCAAAACCGGGGAAATGCCCAAAAGATGTGACTCCTATAGGCCCATATCTCTTTTAAATTGTGATTGCAAGCTTTTTGCAAAGGTAATGGCAGAAAGATTAAATGGGGTTATGCCACAACTGATACATGAGGATCAAAGAAGTTCATTAGAGGCAGGACACTGAAGGAATTAACGTACACACTCATAGGGTCGATTGATTTGGCTTCTGCTTATGAGCGTCCTTTGGCGGTCATGGCATTAGATGCTGCCAAAGCTTTCGACCGTGTGAACTGGGTCTATTTACAGGTGGTAGCTAAGTCCTTCAACTTGGGTCCAAATTTTTGTAAAACACTGAGAGGAATCTATTCTGCACCAGAAGCTAGAATTTTGGTAAATGGGGCACTAACAAAAACTGTAAAGATTACAAGGGGCACTAGGCAAGGGTGTCCTTTATCCCCACTCTTGTTTGACTTGTATATTGAGCCATTAGCCAGGAAAATTAGGAGTAATACAGATATTTCACCTTTTGAATATAATGGTTGGAACAGGAAGATAGGGCTATATGCTGATGATATCTTGATTTTTACTGGTAGCTTACGAAGAACTTTGAGTGGTGTTGTAAATTTAACAACAGACTTCGGAAAAGTTTCAGGTTATGAAATAAATAAGGAGAAAACTGAGATTATGGCCTGGAACATAGAGACTGGGGAGGTGAAATGTAAGAAGGAAATGAGATATCTAGGGATTAAGATTACTCAGGACATTGCAAATCTTACTAAAGAGAATTTTGAAAAGGTTAAAAAAGAAGTGAGTGGCTGGATGAAGGGCTGGTTGTTTTTGCCGTTGACACTGTTCGGCAGAGTTAATCTTGTAAAAATGATAATCCTTCCGAAGTTTACTTTTTGTTTGATTCAATTCCTTTACCCTTTAAAAAGGAGTGGTTTCTCAAAATGCAAAGTTAGATTAGCTCTTTCATATGGGCATCCAAAGGTCCAAGAATAGCTTGGAAGAAATTAAGAAGGAGGTTGGTGAAAGGGGGGCTTGCGCTACCAGATCTGCTATTTTATTCATGGGCATTTCTATTAAAAAATGGTAGAATGCTGTTGGACTGACCCACAAATTCTGATATTGGCAAAATGTTTGAGGCAATGTTGCAGAAAGAGAAGGGGGCAGATTTTGGCTTTATGTATAAGTTTGCAGATCCAAAATACTTTAAAAAAGTTAGGTTGAAGACTTTAAGTAACCCTGGGCGAAGTACTACGCTACGCTCGCGTAGTTTGCGAAGTTTGCGCTACTTCGCACTACGCAAATTGCACGTAGCACAGTGCAAACACGCGTAGCGTAGCGGTCAATTTTTGCTTGCTCGCGGTCCTCAACGTCAAGTTGGCGACCGCGAGCAAGCAAAATGACATCCCAGCGAGACTTTTCCTCGTTCGCGATCAGCAACATCAAGTTGCCGATCGCGAGCGTGGAAAATAAACCTCCCGGTGAGACTCTCAACGTGGGGAGGTCAGGTTACTCATTGCGAGTGGTCGCGTATGCTCGCGACCGCTCGCGATGAGAAACTACCAGTCCGCATTGAGAAAGCTGCAGCTCGAGTAGAAATCTACTCGAGCGGCAGAAAACGACCGCTTGCACAGTGCAAGATGCGGTTTGCACTGATTGCACAGTGCGGACAAGCATCCGGCACTGTGCAATCAGTGCGAACAGCATTTTGCACAGTGCACTACGCAGTTTGCGTAGCTACGCGTAGCTCGCGTAGTGCGAAGTGCACTTCGCGTAGCTACACGTAGCGCTACTACGCGAACTACGCCCAGGGTTAACTTTAAGGGGCATGGCTGAGACTTGGTACAAAATCAGGAAGACTGTAAAACTGGTATATTTTAGTCAGCTCGCCCCCATCTGGGAGGCGCCAGGTTCTCCGGAATGGACTAAGGATGTGATGGCACTTCCATTAAAAGAGGCTGGAATATTAAGGTGGGAACAATTATTCCAGGAAGGTCATCTGATTACTTGGGATTGGTGTATGCAGGTAGTGGGTTAAAAGGCTCTCAAGATTTAAGTTTCTCCAGATTCAAAGTTGGTATCAAGACCCAGACACAAAAATAGGAGAATCAAATGAGTTCGAGGAGAAGCTTTTGTCGGGGATCATACCCAAAAGAAAAGAAATCGCGCTATGGTATTGGCTGATGATAGAGATGGAAGATGGGGTTTTCACCTTGCCAGAGGATCTTTGGGGAAGATGCTTGCCGGAGCCCAGCTTGGAAGACCACTGGCAAGTATCTATGTCTATGATGTATAAAATAGTCAAACCTACATACCTGAGGAGGAACCATCTTTTTACCATTCATAGGGTTTATTGGACCTCCCAAAGATTGTCCAAGTTTGGGGCCGGAGGTGATGTGGCCTGCCCAAAATGTGGTAGCATGAAGGAGGACGATTTGCACATGTTTGTGGAATGCCCGATGATTCAACCCTTTTGGGAGGCCGTGAGTATAGTTTTGTCCAATCTGTTGAACCAGCAAATTAGGGTAAGCGCCTTTTTAGTTGTTTTTGGTGCTTTGGAACCACAAATTATAGTCAATAAGAACAATGCTAAGTTAATTTTTTATGTTATTCTCTTGGCGCGCAGAGAGATTTGCAAACAGTGGGTTTCTTCGATTCCCCCAAGTCGCGAAGACTGGCTATTTTCTATTAAAAGTGTGGCCAAGTTGGATATCTCAGATAAAGTGAAAAAGAGATATGAGTTCTGGATGCCTTTTCTGCGTTGGTGCGAGCATTGAGTAAGAACCTGAAATCCTATGATTAAGTCTCTGTCCACTTCGGCTGGCACCTTCTCCACTGGGCAATGAGGCACGGGGAGATTGAGTGTGTATTGGAAGTAAAGGAGAGGGATATCACTATCCAAGGGTGACAAGGGTGAATCCTCTTCTTGTTCCTTTCTCTAGCAATTGAGGCTTTGGATACACCAGGGTGGAAATGTTGACGGAAAGGTGTGAACGAGGCAAATGAGGATGAAAAAAAAAAAATCCAAGTCAAGTATAGTGGGAGGGGGGCGTGGTCCGGCACCGAAGAAGATGGCGGCTGGTTGATGCCGCTCCGTGCTGAACTCCGGGGAGGACCGTCTTTTTGACCGGTGGCGGAGCCTCAGCACCCATCCTGAACAAGGGGTTCTACTTATGAGAACCCGCTGATTCACGAGATGTCTTTCTCTGCTCGCGGTAAGAACCTGACACCACACTTTTCGTTTTAATGACGGCGGCACGTCCTGTGACTGGATTCCCAGCCGCCATTTTGTTGCTTCAGCATTTCTCCTTAAGTTATCGGCCTGCGGCTGGGTGCTTCTAATAACTATTCTAAAGGAATAATTTGCAATGACATGCTCCTGAACTGCTTCTCTACATCTGAATATGTGTTTTTCCTATATTTAAGCATGTAGACTGCCTTGATAGCTTCTGGGTCAGCTATTATTAAGTCAATCAATTTACTGTGAGTACTTAGCTGCTTATAAAGGCTTCCATAATTTCAGCTGGTCGTACTATCTCAACTCTGGTTTCTAATATCGCAGTTTTGCGAAATTGTTTCTAAAATTTTTCTCACAGTCTGCTTTTTTATTGCTGACATATTCATGTCTATGGGGAGAACCAAGCCTGTTAGGGGAGCTGCTTCATTTCCTGCTTCTACTCTACATCCTAAATCCACTGCATTGATAACTTCAGATACCTTTTCTGTATTGCAAAGTGATATGGAAGACTCAGAGCAGGCTATATCACTCCCTCTTACTGAGGCATCAACCATGCCATCTACGTTTACTCCTACTCCTGCTTCTCACTCCTCTCTACCAAATGGGAAAAACACATCTAAACCAACACCTTCTTCAGCGCTACAATCCACTAAGTGAATCAAAAAAGATCCTCCTTCACTAGCGAATTCTCCACCACCAACATCCCTGGAATTAATCCTTGATGAGATACGGGCTCTCAAACCCTAATAGGAGCAAACGAACATGCGTCTACAAAGCTTAGAGGATAAATGGTCTACTCTTGACAACAAAATCAATTTAATGGAGCGTCAAGTTGTATCCCTGCAATCCTCTTCTCAGCAGATTCATCCTATGAAAGAAGAAATTTCTCAATTTCAAAAACAAGTGGAAAACCTCAAAAATCGCAGCAGACGTAACAACCTGTGAATTTATGGTTTCGCTGAAGGGTTGGAAGGTTTCAATCCTATCTCTTTCTTCCAAACCTTTCTTCCGCTAATCCTCGATTTTCCTGAATCCCCGCAATTAAACAAACAACGAACACATAGACTTGGTCATACTCCTCATACCTCGTCGTCCTCGTGCAAACCAAGAGGTGTAATACTGTATTATATGGAATATACCGACTTGCTGAAAGTTTTACTAGCAGTTAAATTCAAGCATCGCATATCCTGGCAAGGTTCCCAATTATTTTTCTCACAGGATTATGCTAAAGTCACGGCAGATAGAAGGAAAAGTTTCCTAGCCATGCGACCAGCACTACGAGACTTAAATGCCAGATTTGGTCTAATCCATCCTTGCCTCTTTAAAGTGACTTATAGAAATAAAACAACCACTTATGAAGACCCAGCTCTACTTCAACGTTTCATCAACAGCTGTAAAGAAGAAACCATGGAGTTTGCAAGATCAGCTCCTACTTGATATTAATTCCTTTTTATTGTGTTAAACGTAATTTATGCTGTTTCTATTTGTTTTTTATGACTTCTCTTGAATAATTGTCATTTCTTCCTTATGTTTCTCCTTAACAAGTGCTGTTTCTCTGTTCCACCCATAGTTGTATAGTTCGTCTGGAATATTTCCCTCCCCATGGTTTCTCCCGGAGTTTTGACTGGCTGTTCCATCTTCCCTTTGTGGCCTCAACACCCTTCACACATAATTGAGCATTTGGTATGTTTCAATGTTCTTTTTATTTATTGATTGTATCTAGTTTCTTACCTTTCCTTAGATCTTTCCTTTTCCCTCTTATCTGTCTTTCTTTTCTTTCTTTTTTATCACTTTTTCCTTCATTCCATGTCTCACTTTACATCTATTGAAGCGCTTTACTTTTTGTTATCCTATCTATTGTACATTTTCTATTGTCTATGCCGTAATTTTTCATTTTCTTTGTATCTCTTTGATAAATTACACTACGTATTGTTTCCTGGAATGTTAAAGGTTTGGGTACTCCTATTAAAAGGCAAAGAGTTCTTACCCACTTATCTAATCTTAAATCAGATATTGTGTTTTTACAAGAATCTAACATACTTCCCTCAGAAGTCTTAAAGCTTAAATGCCAATGGGTAGGGAACGTTTTCTCTTCCCCAGGTACGGGCAAAAGAAACGGGGTATTAGTTCTCTGTCACAAAAAGCTTAATGTTTCCCTTCTGTCTCAAAGTTCTGATAATGAAGGGCGTTGGTTGATAGTTCACCTTAAAGTTAACAATATACCTATTTCCTTATTTAATGTTTATGCTCATACTAAGCATTACAATAATTTTTGGCCACACATATCTACTATATTGATGTCCATTGCTACTCCATATGTTATTTTTGGTGGCGATTGTAATCTAGTTGTTGATCCTTACATAGATCGCACTTCTTAAGCACCTTTTATACCTTCTCCAATGCACCAACACTTTACCACTCTAATTACTCACAGATCTCTTGTTGATTCTTGGAGACTATGTAATCCGACACTACATGAGTATACTTTTTTCTCACCCAATCACCTCTCTCAATCACGTATAGATTTTTTATTTGTTTCTAAAACATTATCACAACACACATTGCAAGCACATATTGGCTCTATATTGATTTCTGACCATGCTGCAGTAATTTTAGATTTAGAGTTACTCCCTATTACTATGACCAACAGAAGGTGGCGTTTTAATACTTCTTTATTAATTGCTCAAACCCTTACTTCTTCTTTCGAAGCTTTTATTATTAAATTCTTTAACCGTAACACATCCTCCGATCTATCTTTCCCTATTGTGTGGGATGCTTTTAAATCTTCAGCCAGAGACTTTATTATATCTTATGTTGCCAAGAAGAAAAGATGTAATTCCCAAAAAGCACTTGAAATCCTTAAACATATTAAATTACTAGAAACATTTTATACTATCACTAATTCTAAAACTAATCTCAATAATCTTATTGTAGAAAATTTTTAAAATAATAAATTATCTACAGAAAACGCGAACTCCTATCTTCTTAGAGGTAGTGCCCGCTATTATGGAGTCCAAAATAAAGCAGGCAAACTTCTTGCCTCATATCTCAAGATCAGAAAAGAACGCACAAATATTGATTATGTTTTAAATTCCGATTCGTCTCCAGTGATAAAAAATGTGGACATTCTGGAGGAATTCAAGAAATATTATACTTCTCTTTATACCCCTGAAATCACTCTGAACTCTATTGACATACAAAAATATCTTGTGTCGCTACAAAAACAATTTCCCAAAGATCTCGATTTTTTACCATTAGAGAAGGATATCTCTGTTAAAGATATTTCTCATGCATTAAAACTCATCAAAACAGGGAAGATGCCTGGTCCGGATGGATTCCCTGTCGAATTTTACTCCCACTTTTCTAAATCTCTCCTTCCATATCTCCATTCTTTATTTATGCATTTCATTACATCTAAAGCCTCCAGTGGTACTTTTCAGGAAGCTCTTATTTGTCTAATCCCTAAAGAGGGAAGAGACCCTCATTTTTGTAAAAATAACAGACCAATCTCTTTAGTCAACTCCGATTATAAATTATTTGCCAAAATACTTGCACTTAGACTAGAACCATTTTTACCTCCTATTATTTGCAAAGAACAATCTGGTTTCATGAAGGGTAGAACTATCTCTGACAATACTAGAACTTTCTTTAATATATTGCACAAGTCCAATAAATACTCCCAATCACTTGTGGCTATTTCTCTTGATGCAGAAAAACCCTTTGACCGCATGAATTGGTATTTTATTTTTCACACACTTTCTTGGTTTGGTTTCGGCCCTAAATTTATTTCTTATATTTATTTATTATACACATCACCCAAAGTTTTTATTTTTGCTAATGGCTCTATTTCCGCTTCCTTCCCCTGCAAAGAGGAGTTCGTCAAGGTTGCCCCCTCTCTCTGCTTCTTTTCATTCTTGCATTAGAACCTTTTCTTGCAAAAATTTAACAAAATCCAAATATATATGGTTTTCAACATGGTAAAACTCATATCAAAATGAGTGTCTATGCAGATGATATCTTAATATACCTTTCTAAACCAGAATATTCTCTCCCAGCTTTGACTGCAGAAGTCAATGCTTTTTCTTTACTCTGTGTGAGATCCTTCCTCTAAATGTTTTTTGTTTTAAACATGATTTTATTTCTACCAATTTCACATGGAACACCCAAAAAAATCAAATATTTGGGTCTCTGGTTTGCTCCTTCTATAAAACGTACCTTATCACTAAACTTGACTCATGTCCTCTCCACATCATTAATTCCATTTTGAAATGGCATCCTCTGTATTTATCTTGGTGGGGCATACTTGATACTATTAAAATTATGCTTGCCCCTATTGTCTTCTATACTATTTCTGCTATTCCTATCACTATTCCCTCATATTTTTTCAAAAAATGTATTCTATTTTATCTGCCTTTTTATGGAATAAAAAAAAACGTATGTCCCTAATCATGCTTAAACAAAGTAAGTCACACGGTGGTGTAAATTTCCCAGACTTTCAATCTTACTAGAATGCCTTCCTCCTTAAACAACTTTCTAAATGTTTGAATCAATCGTCAGATTTATTTCCACTGTGGAAAGACATTGAACTATCCTTTCTTTCTCCTTTTTCAATTCAAGAATCTCTTACTTTCACTCACAAAACACATTATTTATCTTCACCTATATATAAGACCACTCATAAATGTTTCCAATCCATGCTTATCTCACATCTTTCAGACAATGACCGATTTCTTAACTCTTCAATTTGGCATAATCGCCTTATAAAAATTAACAATAGGTCTATATTTTGGAAATCTTGGCGAGATTAAGGCCTGCTTTGGGTTTATCAACTTTATTCGAATGAAACTTTTCTTACCTTCCCTGAAGCACAATCTCTTTATAACCTACCAAAATCATTTTCTACTAAATTTAAGACTTTAATTCAAATTATATCCCCTTCTTTATCTTCATTATCTTTGTGTCCGCCCCTTTAATATTCTTCCTATATTGAGTGCCCATTCAAGTGCCTCAACTATCTACAAGTTTCTCAATAAACTTCAAGACCATAGAAATATGACCAACATTGAATTACAATGGGAACAGGACTTTCATACTTCATGGTCCACTACGTTTTGGGATAAACTTTGGCTACAAATTCGTAAGACCTCAAGATCGGCTAGTACAACTCAAACACTTTTCTTTCTAGATAATCGACTTATGTTCACTCCAACTTCCTTACATAAATTTAAACCTACAATTGCCCCAAACTGCTGGTCATGTAATGCGTTAAACGCTGATTTATTTCATGTGCTTTTTCCTTGCCCTTGTACTCATCAATTCTGGTTGAAGGTATGGTCTCAAATTAATAGAACTTTTCACACTCATTTTCCATTTTCACCTTTAAACATTTTTCTAGGCACACTTTCTGAACATTGGCAAGCCCTTACATGTAACACGTCCATTGTAGATTTACTAATTGCAGTTGCATTCCAACAAATAACAAAAACAGGAAACAATCCACGCAACTTTCTTTTCAAGCTTGGTGGTACAGTGTTTGTTACAAACATCGCCTTGACTGTGCATATGTCTCTCCCCCATCTCTTATCCTGAAAAGAGAACATTTATGGTCACCATATAACTATCTTCTTAGATACTTCTGCTCGAACGTTTACCCAACATTGCCCATTGTTGGAAGAAGTCCCCAAACCACCATGAATTGTCTTATTTTTACATTTTTATATTTTTCTTCTCTAGTTTATCTTACAGCCATTATTTCTCACAATGTTGATAATGTTTATAATGCATTAAGCTCTCCTGCTTATTTATTACTATATATAGTTATATTGCTATTTACATTATTTCCTTTGACTTTTCCTCTCCTTACAGTTGTTGTAATCTTTCTCATATATGCAACTATCTTGATTTTTCTGACTTTTTATAACACCGTTAGTTAATCTATTGTTAATAAGTGCAATAGAGCCCTAATTGATTGTGTACACTTTGTTGCATTCTTTCAACAATAAAGTTTCTTTTTCAAACAAAAAAAAGTATAGTGGGAGAATGAGATATACAGTACTTGAGACAGTAGCAGTTTACTGAAGCAACATGATGAACTTTGGAGCAAAAACCATAGTGTGTGTGTGTATACACTGCCTGAGCAGCTAAAAAGAGGGGAATGAGATGTTGTTCACTGAGGAGAGTTTCCGGCTCTAGGCAGGGAGAAGGGCGTTTCTGAGGCTGCCTCGAGCTTGTGAGAGTAGCAGATGAATCCAAGATAAAGGAAGGGACCGGGGAGGATGGGAAGGGACAACGGGCCTCCACTACCAAGGGGGGAAGGGAGTGGGGACAAATCCAACATAGTATTCTACGGGAGGGGCAGAGGGCAGGAAAGGGTATAGGGTAGCAAATTATGAAATAAGAGTACAGGGGAGCAGTATTGTGGGGATGGGAGGGGGTCTCAAAAATAAGGAACCATTCCGGAGGCAAAAGTGTCCCCCACGGCACAAGACTGGTGGGAAAATCTAGGGTGAGGCAACTTTCCACTTGTCCAGCCACGGCCCGTGCAGGTAAGAGCGGTAGGGCCGGGACTGGTGGATTTTGACAGACAATGACCAGTGAAAATTAAATAAATAATTAATTTTCCCTCGTCGTCGTCTGTCAAAATCCCCCCCCCACCCAGCCCCACCGCTCTTACCTGCATGGGCCATGGCTGCACTTGTCCATCTACTCAAATAAATGGAGAGCACGGAGTTGGGCGGTTGGAAACATAGATGTTCCAGTCTAGACAAGTAATCAAGAAGTGGTTGCCATAGACATGTAAAATTCTTGTCTGTGTTAGCTAATTTGTGAGTCAACTGTTCCAGTGCTAAGGTGTGCCTTAGCTTCGTGTACCAGGAAGCTATTGGGGGAGCATTAGGAGATTTCCATGCCAACGGAATCATGTGTTTCAGAAGCCAGTCTGAGTGTGTCATTGCTTTTAGTGCTGGGGGACGCAGTCCTAAGATAACTGTGCTATAATCTGCTTGGATTGGGTAACCCAAAGTGTTTTTGATGCAATTTAGCATTTCCTTCTTGAAAAGTGCAATGGGGGGACATGTCCACCATATGTGTCAAAAGTCTCCTTTATGGTCCCCGCACCACCAGCACACGGGAGGTACGTTCGGGTAGATGGAGTGTAAGCGGGCAAGTGTATAATACCTTTGGACCACGATCTTATAGGCCATTTCTTGCTGAGTATTATTCTATAGATCTTTGGGATTTCACGCCACAGGGTTTATCACTGTTTACCTGTAATGTCTTGGGTGCAGACTCATTCCCATGTTCGTTGGTATAAATGGCTGGGCAGGAGGTGGGATTGTTGTAGAACTGCATGGGTCTTGGAGACTAGTCAGCGCGTGTCCTTAAAATTGCAGACAAGAGATTCAAAGGAGGTGAGGAGTCATGTGATGGCTGAAGCATTAGAAGGGTGCAGAGCCCAGTGGCGTAGCTGGAAATTTTAGTGTCTGGTGGTGTCAGGGAGTCGGAACTCGGACTTACATTGCTCAAAAGATTTTATGGATTCGCACTGGAAAAGATCTTGCAGTATTCTGCATTCACCCAAAAACCGTGTTGGAAACTCCATGGCTAGTTTACCCACCTACGAGGATTTTTTTAACATGTAATATCCTGAGAAATAATTATTTAATTTCAGCGGTTAGGAAAGTGTTTCTAATAGCTCCTGTTTGTGATCTGCTTAGTACTAGTGGGACACAGGTGCGCGGTTTGAGTTGCATCAAGTCATAGAGACTGAAGTCTACATTATACTGTTCAGGGGACCCCTGTGATATAGACATGTTCCAGGAGTGCAGTGAAGACATTTTACTTGTTATTGTGGCCTTTCTTAATAGCTCTTTCAGACAGGCTATTTCTCTGACATATTGAAGCAAATGTGGGTCGCCCATCTGTTGAAAAAGGATAACTGAAATCGATGAACGCAGGATTTTCTCCTAAATTCTATCATTCCCCTTTGTACTGTGCATTTTGGAAAATGCCAACTCTATCCAGCTCTAAGACGTCCTGGAGGGAAACAAAATACTTGATTACTAGGAGCCAGGTTTCCATCTGAGGAACAGAGACTGTTGTTTTTCATGTGCCATTCTCCATTGATGGCTGATGACAAAAGAAATCCCATCATATTGATTTTTTTGGCTTTCAATGCTTCTTTTCCACCGTAGACCACTCCTACCTTCTATCCAGAATTACAGTGCTTGCGGATAAGTGGTCCCATTCTTTTCGGAGGAACAGGCAATCTAAGTTTCGTGCAGTAGAGCTATCTTCATCAATGGTCTTTTTTTACCAGCAATGTACTGTTCCTTGCTTTTCTCGGTTATTTTTATGTCTCGCTTGACAGTGCAGCTGTCTGCAGAACCCATTTCTACTAATTTTCCAAAATATACACAAAGTGGCCTTTGGCTCCGCCCAGAGGGGTATTGTTCTCTCACCCCCTGGTACTGGCTGCTTAGCGTATCATTCCAATTTGTAGTAAGTGCTTCAATTGGACTATATGAGGAATTTTACATCTAATAAACACACTCGGTCATCGCCCTGTTTGTCACATTCACTGCACTATATGCAAAAACTAATCGTTTTTTCCAGAATTGGGAAGCGCCAATAGACCTGGCTTTAATTTGATGTACCGCATTAGTGAATGCAAAACATGCACACAGCATTTCTACATGCCTGTATTTTCTTGACTTAGCACATTGAAGCAAGTTCTACTAGCTTTGCCAATGCTTGTTGACCTTTCTTTGTAAAGCCACTGCAGAAGCTGCTCCTATATTTAGAAGTCATGTTTCAAAACTGTGCAGACAGCCTTCAAGTAGTTTTTCAATTCAGAAGTGATCGAGGCAGACCAGGGCTTTACCAAGACCTTAAGACCGTAAAACATTAGCTGAATGCTGATTGGCTCCCCCCAAAAGAGGATAAAATAGATTTCCTACTAATTACATCCAAAACTAGACTTCATCAAATTAAGTCTGCCATCGAGAACATACATGTAGGGGGTGGGGGCTAACAACATTAAGCCTGTAGAAAAAGTGAAGACCCTGGTAGTGATTCTAGACTGGAAGATAATCATGGACACACAAGTCAATTCGATCATTGCCTTGTCTCATTATTACTCTATCAAGCTGTTTCTCAACATCTGCCACTTCTTGGAGGAATCCTAAAAACCCTCTATTTAGAGAGCAATTGTCGGATTGAAATTAGATTATTGTAATTCTCTCCTGTTAGGGAGCATTCACATGAATATACCGAATTATAAGTGATACAAAACACCTCTGCTAGAGAGGTGATCAATAGCTTTAAGAAAGAACATCTTTAACCTACCTTAAAATAAAGTTTACTGGCTACATGTTTAGCCTCGGAAACATTTTAAACAGGGGTGGGTGAACTTTTAACATTGTTCATCAAGGCAAAGTTTCACTTTTTCCTTTGCAGCCAGGATTCCTCTAGGAGCATTGTTGGCAGTCAGGCTCCAAGAAATTGCAATCAACATTTTCTCCATGCCATTTAGGGCTGCCCTGAGTGATTTCAGGGGAAATCTGGTGACCTTCCATAACATGTCCACGGGAAGTACCACCCAAAGGATGGGAACTTTCAGTAGGAGAGGGATGCTGTCATCAAGGGCGGTGCACAGGGAAAAAAGGTCTGCGATGGCGAGGCTGTGGTCAAGTGGTGAGTGTTTAGTGGCCAGAGCTTCAGTGGGCCCATCTTCCTGCTGTTGTGCAGAGCTTCATGTTATCACCATATTTTGCAATCAACATTGCCAACCTCAGGCTAAACGTGAATTGACAATGCATTGGAACACTGTGCGTGGACCTCGATTCATTATACGGATAAAAGAACTGGTTAAATGGGCTGGACTGGAGAGTGTTGTGTTGTTTCGGGAATTGAAGAGAGGGCTTGGAAAAACTGAAAGTGCACGAGCCTGGGAATGTCGTGTGGACTGTTTGCTGACCCCAGAAACCAGACTTAGATACATCAAATGGCTGTTAGCTCTCTGATATCTCAGGAGGATTTAGAGGATAGAATTAACTGTCCTTGCAATGGGTTGTCAGGGGTGGGACTTGGAACTACTGAGATCAACTTTGGGGGACTGTGGACTACTGTGGTGTATATTGAAATGCTGGCCATTATGGTGTCCTTTATTTGGCAGCTTGACAAGGGGCAACTATAGGTAGGGGTGTTAGTTATTGATTGCTAGTTGTAGACTGGAATGGCCTAAAGGGATGTTGCAATATATTTAATAAAAGAAACACAAATGATGAGCAAAATGCAGAGCAAATCAAACATTCACCCCCAGTCAATAGATCTGTGTTAAATCTATTGTTCTTTTGCTCACCATGCCACCCCAGTTTAGACCCAGCCATATCCAAATCGGTCTTGACCCTTTGCCTCATGGGAACAGTCCAGCCCGAACTGCCATGCCAGGTACTCCCTGGACCAGAAGCAAGGATCCTGGGACCAGTTTAGGGACATCACACCTCATCGACCAGGCTATCTTGAATCCAGTGATACAGTAAGCCCGGGACCCACGTCTGAGCATACCCGGCGCACTTAGGGCGAGAAAGCAAAAGACACACAAATGATGGACGGAATGCAGAGCAAATCAAACATTCACCCCCAGTCAAGAGACTGAAATGGAAGCTGCAGCTATGGCTATGGCTGACTCTCGAGTTGGGGAAGAAGTTTCAAATTTCAGCATTGAGACGTCCAGTAACCCTGGTGATAGGATGGAGGGTGAAAAACGTAATTTGGAGGGGAGCCGGATACAGATTCAGAACGAGAAGGAGATTAGTAAAAGAGGAGCTGGCGACGAAGTGGGAGGCGGTTCAAGAAGAAGAATAGAGAATGGGGATCTTTCTATTAGTACTCTTCTTACTTCTTTAACGACAGAAATAAAAAATAGATTCGAAACCTCAGAAATGAATCAGAAAGAGATTAGGTTAGCCTGTGAAACTCTGGAGAAAAAAATAGATAATTTGAGTAATAGAACATCGGCGTTGGAGTGTGAAGTAAGGGATCTTAAAGTAGTAGTGAAGGCCAACACAGTGGAAATTGAGGAGCTTAAAAAAAGGGAGAGAGAATAGCAGGAGAGAGTAGAAAGGATGGAAAAGTTTCAGAGAAGAAATAACTTAAAGATTTTGAGAATTCCGGAGGGCAAGGAGGGAGAAGATATAAAGACCTATATCGTTCAACTTATGAAAAAGGAACTCCAATTGGAGGAAACTGAAGAGGTGATAGCGAACGATATTCAAAGGATACGTAGAGATCCCTACCGACTTAACACAAATCACACCAAGCCAAGGAGAATTTTAGTAAATTTTCTTACCTATACACTGAAGGAAAAGATCCTGGCCAAGGCTTTGAGGAAAAAATCAATGGAAGTGGATGGGGTTAGGTTTGAAATCAGATCAGACCTATCCAGTGTAACAGCTAATAGACAGTGGGAGTTAGGAAAAAGAATAGAGCCTTTAAGGAAATTAGGGGCGTCGGTTCAGTTGAGGTTTCCGGCCTTTTTGAAGGTGATGCATAATAACAAAATGCATACATTTCGTTTTGTGGAGGAGGTGGACAGGTTTATAGAGGAGCTCCAATTAAGGGTTTAACAATGTTACCCCTTGAACTCTGAAGTTATTGAGTTATTAATGTGTTAAGAAGTTAATCTAAATTTGGTTTGTGAGGCGCACTTACGGGAGGCACCTATAGGGCTTTTGCCATGGGAGCTAGGGAAGGGCTTTCCACGGGGGTGGGTGGAGGGTGCACAGGGTGGGGAGCATAGGGAGAAAATGAAAAAAAATTCCTCAGAGGTCTCGTTGGCGCATTACCAGTTTTCAAATTTTGATACAAAAGGGGATGGTTGAGAAAAGAATGAATGAGGTAAAAATTCTATCATGGAATGTTAATGGGCTTTGGGTTAGAGAAAGACGGGAAAGGATACTGCAGTACTTGAGGGATTGCCCTGCTCAACTCATTATTCTTCAGGAGACGCATTTAACGGAGGATGAGAGTAGGAAGTTTTTCAAGCCAAAAGATGGATTTCGCAGGTTGTTTATACAAGACAGTCAGCTGTTACAAAAGGAGTGGCAATTTTGGTCAAGCAGGGGTTGAATATCTCTGTAGAAGGTAGTGTCTCAGACATAGCGGGTAGATGGCTGGTGGTAAAAACAAAAATTTGTGGGCAGAATTACACGTTAGTGGGATATTACGGGCCAAATCCAGATGATACAGGGCCTTTAGAAGAATTATTCTCTGAGCTTTTAAATTTTCCAGATTCAATTATTATGGCAGGGGATTTTAATGCAGTGCTAGATCATAAGTTGGATAGATCCTTGAATAGTAGAGCAGCTGTCAATCCTAAAATGTTGGAATTGATACGACTATTGACGGTGCAATTGGGACTGTGTGACATATGGCGAAATAGAGCGGGTCCCAGAAAGGATTTACATTCTACAATAAAAAATATAGACACCAGTCACGAATCGATTACTTCTTAGTAGATGATAGGCTGAAAGATCAAGTTGTAGATATTAAGCACATAGGGGCACACTTGTCAGATCACTCAGCAATAATATTACATATGCAGGTAGGTGAGAGGGGGCTCAGTCAAGATGGACCTTGGAACGTACTATATTATTGGAAGAAGGGGTCATAGATACTTTAAAAGAAGAAACGAAGGAGATCTTTGAAATAAATGTGGGTACATCTGTGATTGGGGTAGTGTCGGATTCATACAAAGCCTATTTGAGAGGTAGACTGGGTTCCCTAGCGGCAGCGAAAAGGCGAGATTACTACAAGAAGATCCAAGAACTAGAGGTGCAAATTCGGAATTTGGAAGAAGCTCGGACTAGTTCAGTCAATCAGGTAGAGCAGGAGAAGTTAATGGGTGAAATAATGAATATAAAAATAAAATTGACTGGAATTCTACAGGATAGGGTCAGGAAGAGATGGGAGTCCAGTCGGTTGGCCCATTTTGAGTACGGGGAAGGAAGTAGCAAGCTGTTAGCTTGGAAAGCAAAGAATGATCAAGTTAGAAACACAATTAAAGAGATAAGGTGCGAGGTATCAGAAGTGGTCTTTGAAGATAGTCAGGGTATTGGATCAGTCTTTTTTAAACACTTTGGGGAAGTGTATCGGGAAGATTTGGATGTTACAGAGGGGGAGGTGCTGACCTGGTTGAATAAAGATCTAGCGGATCCCCTGACAGTTGAGGATAGGGAGAGGTTAAATGAGAAAATAAGTAGTAAGGAATTAGAAGAGGCCATTGGAGGAGGTAAGAAAGGAAAGGCGCCAGGACCAGATGGCCTCTCTCTTGAGGTTTATAGAGTATTGGCCAGTGCATTAAACCCCATTCTTGGTGAACTATTTAATGCAATACTTTTGACGGATGCAGCTATGCCAGAATCGTGGAAAGAAGCTATTATATCTTTAATTCCAAAACCGGGGAAATGCCCAAAAGATGTGACTCCTATAGGCCCATATCTCTTTTAAATTGTGATTGCAAGCTTTTGCAAAGGTAATGGCAGAAAGATTAAATGGGGTTATGCCACAACTGATACATGAGGATCAAAAGGAGTTCATTAGAGGCAGGACACTGAAGGAATTAACGTACACACTCATAGGGTCGATTGATTTGGCTTCTGCTTATGAGCGTCCTTTGGCGGTCATGGCATTAGATGCTGCCAAAGCTTTCGACCGTGTGAACTGGGTCTATTTACAGGTGGTAGCTAAGTCCTTCAACTTGGGTCCAAATTTTTGTAAAACACTGAGAGGAATCTATTCTGCACCAGAAGCTAGAATTTTGATAAATGGGGCACTAACAAAAACTGTAAAGATTACAAGGGGCACTAGGCAAGGGTGTCCTTTATCCCCACTCTTGTTTGACTTGTATATTGAGCCATTAGCCAGGAAAATTAGGAGTAATACAGATATTTCACCTTTTGAATATAATGGTTGGAACAGGAAGATAGGGCTATATGCTGATGATATCTTGATTTTTACTGGTAGCTTACGAAGAACTTTGAGTGGTGTTGTAAATTTAACAACAGACTTCGGAAAAGTTTCAGGTTATGAAATTAATAAGGAGAAAACGGAGATTATGGCCTGGAACATAGAGACTGGGGAGGTGAAATGTAAGAAGGAAATGAGATATCTAGGGATTAAGATTACTCAGGACATTGCAAATCTTACTAAAGAGAATTTTGAAAAGGTTAAAAAAGAAGTGAGTGGCTGGATGAAGGGTTGGTTGCTTTTGCCGTTGACACTGTTCGGCAGAGTTAATCTTGTAAAAATGATAATCCTTCCGAAGTTTACTTTTTGTTTACTTTTTGTTTGATTCAATTCCTTTACCCTTTAAAAAGGAGTGGTTTCTCAAAATGCAAAGTTAGATTAGCTCTTTCATATGGGCATCCAAAGGTCCAAGAATAGCTTGGAAGAAATTAAGAAGGAGGTTGGTGAAAGGGGGCTTGCGCTACCAGATCTGCTATTTTATTCATGGGCATTTCTATTAAAAAATGGTAGAATGCTGTTGGACTGACCCACAAATTCTGATATTGGCAAAATGTTTGAGGCAATGTTGCAGAAAGAGAAGGGGGCAGATTTTGGCTGTTTGTATAAGTTTGCAGATCCAAAATACTTAAAAAAAGTTAGGTTGAAGACTTTAAGTAACCCTGGGCGAAGTACTACGCTACGCTCGCGTAGTTTGCGAAGTTTGCGCTTCTTCGCACTACGCAAATTGCACGTAGCACAGTGCAAACACGCGTAGCGTAGCGGTCAATTTTTGCTTGCTCGCGAGCAAGCAAAATGACATCCCAGCGAGACTTTTCCTCGTTCGCAATCAGCAACATCAAGTTGCCGATCGCGAGCGTGGAAAATAAACCTCCCGGTGAGATTCTCAACGCGGGGAGGTCAGGTTACTCATTGCGAGTGGTCGCGTATGCTCGCGACCACTCGCGATGAGAAACTACCAGTCCGCATTGAGAAAGCTGCAGCTCGAGTAGAAATCTACTCGAGCGGCAGAAAACGACCGCTTGCACTGTGCAAGATGCGGTTTGCACTGATTGCACAGTGCGGACAAGCATCCGGCACTGTGCAATCAGTGCGAACAGCATTTTGCACAGTGCACTACGCAGTTCGCGTAGCTATGCGTAGCTCGCGTAGTGCAAAGTGCACTTCGCGTAGCTACGCGTAGCGCTACTACGCGAACTACGCCCAGGGTTAACTTTAAGGGGCATGGCCGAGACTTGGTACAAAATCAGGAAGACTGTAAAACTGGTATATTTTAGTCAGCTCGCCCCCATCTGGGAGGCGCCAGGTTCTCCGGAATGGACTAAGGATGTGATGGCCCTTCCATTAAAAGAGGCTGGAATATTAAGGTGGGAACAATTATTCCAGGAAGGTCATCTGATTACTTGGGATTGGTGTATGCAGGTAGTGGGGCAAAGGCTCTCAAGATTTAAGTTTCTCCAGATTCAAAGATGGTATCAAGACCCAGACACAAAAATAGGAGAATCAAATGAGTTCGAGGAGAAGCTGTTGTCGGGGATCATACCCCAAAAAAAAGAAATCGCGCTATGGTATTGGCTGATGATAGAGATGGAAGATGGGGTTTTCACCTTGCCAGAGGATCTTTGGGGAAGATGCTTGCCGGAGCCCTGCTTGGAAGACCACTGGCAAGTATCGATGTCTATGATGTATAATATAGTCAAACCTACATACCTGAGGAGCAACCATCTTTTTACCATTCATAGGGTTTATTGGACCCCCCAAAGATTGTCCAAGTTTGGGGCCGGAGGTGATGTGGCCTGCCCAAAATGTGGTAGCATGAAGGAGGACGAGTTGCACATGTTTGTGGAATGCCCGATGATTCAACCCTTTTGGGAGGCCGTGAGTATAGTTTTGTCCAATCTGTTGAACCAGCAAATTAGGGTAAGCGCCTTTTTAGTTGTTTTTGGTGCTTTGGAACCACAAATTATAGTCAATAAGAACAATGCTAAGTTGATTTTTTATGTTATTCTCTTGGCGCGCAGAGAGATTTGCAAACGGTGGGTGTCTTCGATTCCCCCAAGTCGCGAAGACTGGCTATTTTCTATTAAAAGTGTGGCCAAGTTGGATATCTCAGATAAAGTGAAAAAGAGATATGAGTTCTGGATGCCTTTTCTGCGTTGGTGCGAGCATTGAGTAAGAACCTGAAATCCTATGATTAAGTCTCTGTCCACCTCGGCTGGCACCTTCTCCACTGGGCAATGAGGCACGGGGAGATTGAGTGTGTATTGGAAGTAAAGGAGAGGGATATCACTATCCAAGGGTGACAAGGGTGAATCCTCTTCTTGTTCCTTTCTCTAGCAATTGAGGCTTTGGATACACCAGGGTGGAAACGTTGACGGAAAGGTGTGAACGAGGCAAATGAGGATGAAAAAAAAAAAATCCAAGTCAAGTATAGTGGGAGGGGGGCGTGGTCCGGCACCGAAGAAGATGGCGGCTGGTTGATGCCGCTCCGTGCTGAACTCCGGGGAGGACCGTCTTTTTGACCGGTGGCAGAGCCTCAGCACCCATCCTGAACAAGGGGTTCTACTTATGAGAACCCGCTGATTCACGAGATGTCTTTCTCTGCTCGCGGTAAGAACCTGACACCACACTTTTCGTTTTAATGACGGCGGCACGTCCTGTGACTGGATTCCCGGCCGCCATTTTGTTGCTTCAGCATTTCTCCTTAAGTTATCGGCCCGCGGCTGGGTGCTTCTAATAACTATACTAAAGGAATAATTTGCAATGACATGCTCCTGAACTGCTTCTCTACATCTGAATATGTGTTTTTCCTATATTTAAGCATGTAGACTGCCTTGATAGCTTCTGGGTCAGCTATTATTAAGTCAATCAATTTACTGTGAGTACTTAGCTGCTTATAAAGACTTCCATAATTTCAGCTGGTCGTACTATCTCAACTCTGGTTTCTAATATCGCAGTTTTGCGAAATTGTTTCTAAAATTTTTCTCACAGTCTGCTTTTTTATTGCTGACATATTCATGTCTATGGGGAGAACCAAGCCTGTTAGGGGAGCTGCTTCATTTCCTGCTTCTACTCTACATCCTAAATCCACTGCATTGATAACTTCAGATACCTTTTCTGTATTGCAAAGTGACATGGAAGACTCAGAGCAGGCTATATCACTCCCTCTTACTGAGGCATCAACCATGCCATCTACGTTTACTCCTACTCCTGCTTCTCACTCCTCTCTACCAAATGGGAAAAACACATCTAAACCAACACCTTCTTCAGCGCTACAATCCACTAAGTGAATCAAAAAGATCCTCCTTCACTAGCGAATTCTCCACCACCAACATCCCTGGAATTAATCCTTGATGAGATACGGGCTCTCAAACCCTATATGGAGGAAACGAACATGCGTCTACAAAGCTTAGAGGATAAATGGTCTACTCTTGACAACAAAATCAATTTAATGGAGCGTCAAGTTGTATCCCTGCAATCCTCTTCTCAGCAGATTCATCCTATGAAAGAAGAAATTTCTCAATTTCAAAAACAAGTGGAAAACCTCAAAAATCGCAGCAGACGTAACAACCTGTGAATTTATGGTTTCGCTGAAGGGTTGGAAGGTTTCAATCCTATCTCTTTCTTCCAAACCTTTCTTCCGCTAATCCTCGATTTTCCTGAATCCCCGCAATTAAACATACAAAGAACACATAGACTTGGTCATACTCCTCATACCTCGTCGTCCTCGTGCAAACCAAGAGGTGTAATACTGTATTATATGGAATATACCGACTTGCTGAAAGTTTTACTAGCAGTTAAATTCAAGCATCGCATATCCTGGCAAGGTTCCCAATTATTTTTCTCACAGGATTATGCTAAAGTCACGGCAGATAGAAGGAAAAGTTTCCTAGCCATGCGACCAGCACTACGAGACTTAAATGCCAGATTTGGTCTAATCCATCCTTGCCTCTTTAAAGTGACTTATAGAAATAAAACAACCACTTATGAAGACCCAGCTCTACTTCAACGTTTCATCAACAGCTGTAAAGAAGAAACCATGGAGTTTGCAAGATCAGCTCCTACTTGATATTAATTCCTTTTTATTGTGTTAAACGTAATTTATGCTGGTTCTATTTGTTTTTTATGACTTCTCTTGAATAATTGTCATTTCTTCCTTATGTTTCTCCTTAACAAGTGCTGTTTCTCTGTTCCACCCATAGTTGTATAGTTCGTCTGGAATATTTCCCTCCCCGTGGTTTCTCCCGGAGTTTTGACTGGCTGTTCCATCTTCCCTTTGTGGCCTCAACACCCTTCACACATAATTGAGCATTTGGTATGTTTCAATGTTCTTTTTATTTATTGATTGTATCTAGTTTCTTACCTTTCCTTAGATCTTTCCTTTTCCCTCTTATCTGTCTTCCTTTTCTTTTTTTTTTATCACTTTTTCCTTCATTCCATGTCTCACTTTACATCTATTGAAGCGCTTTACTTTTTGTTATCCTATCTATTGTACATTTTCTATTGTCTATGCCGTAATTTTTCATTTTCTTTGTATCTCTTTGATAAATGACACTACGTATTGTTTCCTGGAATGTTAAAGGTTTGGGTACTCCTATTAAAAGGCAAAGAGTTCTTACCCACTTATCTAATCTTAAATCAGATATTGTGTTTTTACAAGAATCTCACATACTTCCCTCAGAAGTCTTAAAGCTTAAATGCCAATGGGTAGGGAACGTTTTCTCTTCCCCAGGTACGGGCAAAAGAAACGGGGTATTAGTTCTCTGTCACAAAAAGCTTAATGTTTCCCTTCTGTCTCAAAGTTCTGATAATGAAGGGCGTTGGTTGATAGTTCACCTTAAAGTTAACAATATACCTATTTCCTTATTTAATGTTTATGCTCATACTAAGCATTACAATAATTTTTGGCCACACATATCTACTATATTGATGTCCATTGCTACTCCATATGTTATTTTTGGTGGCGATTGTAATCTAGTTGTTGATCCATACATAGATCGCACTTCTTAAGCACCTTTTATACCTTCTCCAATGCACCAACACTTTACCACTCTAATTACTCACAGATCTCTTGTTGATTCTTGGAGACTATGTAATCCGACACTACATGAGTATACTTTTTTCTCACCCACTCACCTCTCTCAATCACGTATAGATTTTTTATTTGTTTCTAAAACATTATCACAACACACATTGCAAGCACATATTGGCTCTATATTGATTTCTGACCATGCTGCAGTAATTTTAGATTTAGAGTTACTCCCTATTACTATGACCAACAGAAGGTGGCGTTTTAATACTTCTTTATTAATTGCTCAAACCCTTACTTCTTCTTTCGAAGCTTTTATTATTAAATTCTTTAACCGTAACACATCCTCCGATCTATCTTTCCCTATTATGTGGGATGCTTTTAAATCTTCAGCCAGAGACTTTATTATATCTTATGTTGCCAAGAAGAAAAGATGTAATTCCCAAAAAGCACTTGAAATCCTTAAACATATTAAATTACTAGAAACATTTTATACTATCACTAATTCTAAAACTAATCTCAATAATCTTATTGTAGAAAATTTTTAAAATAATAAATTATCTACAGAAAACGCGAACTCCTATCTTCTTAGAGGTAGTGCCCGCTATTATGGAGTCCAAAATAAAGCAGGCAAACTTCTTGCCTCATATCTCAAGATCAGAAAAGAACGCACAAATATTGATTATGTTTTAAATTCCGATTCGTCTCCGGTGATAAAAAATTTGGACATTCTGGAGGAATTCAAGAAATATTATACTTCTCTTTATACCCCTGAAATCACTCTGAACTCTATTGACATACAAAAATATCTTGTGTCGCTACAAAAACAATTTCCCAAAGATCTCGATTTTTTACCATTAGAGAAGGATATCTCTGTTAAAGATATTTCTCATGCATTAAAACTCATCAAAACAGGGAAGATGCCTGGTCCGGATGGATTCCCTGTCGAATTTTACTCCCACTTTTCTAAATCTCTCCTTCCATATCTCCATTCTTTATTTATGCATTTCATTACATCTAAAGCCTCCAGTGGTACTTTTCAGGAAGCTCTTATTTGTCTAATCCCTAAAGAGGGAAGAGACCCTCATTTTTGTAAAAATAACAGACCAATCTCTTTAGTCAACTCCGATTATAAATTATTTGCCAAAATACTTGCACTTAGACTAGAACCATTTTTACCTCCTATTATTTGCAAAGAACAATCTGGTTTCATGAAGGGTAGAACTATCTCTGACAATACTAGAACTTTCTTTAATATATTGCACAAGTCCAATAAATACTCCCAATCACTTGTGGCTATTTCTCTTGATGCAGAAAAAGCCTTTGACCGCATGAATTGGTCTTTTATTTTTCACACACTTTCTTGGTTTGGTTTCGGCCCTAAATTTATTTCTTATATTTATTTATTATACACATCACCCAAAGTTTTTATTTTTGCTAATGGCTCTATTTCCGCTTCCTTCCCCTGCAAAGAGGAGTTCGTCAAGGTTGCCCCCTCTCTCTGCTTCTTTTCATTCTTGCATTAGAACCTTTTCTTGCAAAAATTTAACAAAATCCAAATATATATGGTTTTCAACATGGTAAAACTCATATCAAAATGAGTGTCTATGCAGATGATATCTTAATATACCTTTCTAAACCAGAATATTCTCTCCCAGCTTTCACTGCAGAAGTCAATGCTTTTTCTTTACTCTGTGTGAGATCCTTCCTCTAAATGTTTTTTGTTTTAAACATGATTTTATTTCTACCAATTTCACATGGAACACCCAAAAAATCAAATATTTGGGTCTCTGGTTTGCTCCTTCTATAAAACGTACCTTATCACTAAACTTGACTCATGTCCTCTCCACATCATTAATTCCATTTTGAAATGGCATCCTCTGTATTTATCTTGGTGGGGCAGACTTGATACTATTAAAATGATGCTTGCCCCTATTGTCTTCTATACTATTTCTGCTATTCCTATCACTATTCCCTCATATTTTTTCAAAAAATGTATTCTATTTTATCTGCCTTTTTATGGAATAAAAAAACGTATGTCCCTAATCATGCTTAAACAAAGTAAGTCACACGGTGGTGTAAATTTCCCAGACTTTCAATCTTACTATAATGCCTTCCTCCTTAAACAACTTTCTAAATGTTTGAATCAATCGTCAGATTTATTTCCACTGTGGAAAGACATTGAACTATCCTTTCTTTCTCCTTTTTCAATTCAAGAATCTCTTACTTTCACTCACAAAACACATTATTTATCTTCACCTATATATAAGACCACTCATAAACTTTTCCAATCCATGCTTATCTCACATCTTTCAGACAATGACCGATTTCTTAACTCTTCAATTTGGCATAATCGCCTTATAAAAATTAACAATAGGTCTATATTTTGGAAATCTTGGCGAGATTAAGGCCTGCTTTGGGTTTATCAACTTTATTCGAATGAAACTTTTCTTACCTTCCCTGAAGCACAATCTCTTTATAACCTACCAAAATCATTTTCTACTAAATTTAAGACTTTAATTCAAATTATATCCCCTTCTTTATCTTCATTATCTTTGTGTCCGCCCCTTTAATATTCTTCCTATATTGAGTGCCCATTCAAGTGCCTCAACTATCTACAAGTTTCTCAATAAACTTCAAGACCATAGAAATATGACCAACATTGAATTACAATGGGAACAGGACTTTCATACTTCATGGTCCACTACGTTTTGGGATAAACTTTGGCTACAAATTCGTAAGACCTCAAGATCGGCTAGTACAACTCAAACACTTTTCTTTCTATATAATCGACTTATGTTCACTCCAACTTCCTTACATAAATTTAAACCTACAATTGCCCCAAACTGCTGGTCATGTAATGCGTTAAACGCTGATTTATTTCATGTGCTTTTTCCTTGCCCTTGTACTCATCAATTCTGGTTGAAGGTATGGTCTCAAATTAATAGAACTTTTCACACTCATTTTCCATTTTCACCTTTAAACATTTTTCTAGGCACACTTTCTGAACATTGGCAAGCCCTTACATGTAACACGTCCATTGTAGATTTACTAATTGCAGTTGCATTCCAACAAATAACAAAAACAGGAAACAATCCACGCAACTTTCTTTTCAAGCTTGGTGGTACAGTGTTTGTTACAAACATCGCCTTGACTGTGCATATGTCTCTCCCCCATCTCTTATCCTGAAAAGAGAACATTTATGGTCACCATATAACTATCTTCTTAGATACTTCTGCTCGAACGTTTACCCAACATTGCCCATTGTTGGAAGAAGTCCCCAAACCACCATGAATTGTCTTATTTTTACATTTTTATATTTTTCTTCTCTAGTTTATCTTACAGCCATTATTTCTCACAATGTTGATAATGTTTATAATGCATTAAGCTCTCCTGCTTATTTATTACTATATATAGTTATATTGCTATTTACATTATTTCCCTTTGACTTTTCCTCTCCTTACAGTTGTTGTAATCTTTCTCATATATGCAACTATCTTGATTTTTCTGACTTTTTATAACACCGTTAGTTAATCTATTGTTAATAAGTGCAATAGAGCCCTAATTGATTGTGTACACTTTGTTGCATTCTTTCAACAATAAAGTTTCTTTTTCAAACAAAAAAAGTATAGTGGGAGAATGAGATATACAGTACTTGAGACAGTAGCAGTTTACTGAAGCAACATGATGAACTTTGGAGCAAAAACCATAGTGTGTGTGTGTATACACTGCCTGAGCAGCTAAAAAGAGGGGAATGAGATGTTGTTCACTGAGGAGAGTTTCCGGCTCTAGGCAGGGAGAAGGGCGTTTCTGAGGCTGCCTCGAGCTTGTGAGAGTAGCAGATGAATCCAAGATAAAGGAAGGGACCGGGAGGATGGGAAGGGACAACGGGCCTCCACTACCAAGGGGGAAGGGAGTGGGGACAAATCCAACATAGTATTCTACGGGAGGGGCAGAGGGCAGGAAAGGGTATAGGGTAGCAAATTATGAAATAAGAGTACAGGGGAGCAGTATTGTGGGGATGGGAGGGGGTCTCAAAAATAAGGAACCATTCCGGAGGCGAAAGTGTCCCCCACGGCACAAGACTGGTGGGAAAATCTAGGGTGAGGCAACTTTCCACTTGTCCAGCCACGGCCCGTGCAGGTAAGAGCAGTAGGGCCGGGACTGGCGGATTTTGACAGACGATGACCAGTGAAAATTAAATAAATAATTAATTTTCCCTCGTCGTCGTCTGTCAAAATCCCCCCACCCAGCCCCACCGCTCTTACCTGCATGGGCCATGGCTGCACTTGTCCATCTACTCAAATAAATGGAGAGCACGGAGTTGGGCGGTTGGAAACATAGATGTTCCAGTCTAGACAAGTAATCAAGAAGTGGTTGCCATAGACGTGTAAAATTCTTGTCTGTGTTAGCTAATTTGTGAGTCAACTGTTCCAGTGCTAAGGTGTGCCTTAGCTTCGTGTACCAGGAAGCTGTTGGGGGAGCATTAGGAGATTTCCATGCCAACGGAATCATGTGTTTCAGAAGCCAGTCTGAGTGTGTCATTGCTTTTAGTGCTGGGGGACTCAGACCTAAGATAACTGTGCTATAATCTGCTTGGATTGGGTAACCCAAAGTGTTTTTGATGCAACTTAGCATTTCCTTCTTGAAAAGTGCAATGGGGGACATGTCCACCATATGTGTCAAAAGTCTCCTTTATGGTCCCCGCACCGCCAGCACACGGGAGGTACGTTCGGGTAGATGGAGTGTAAGCGGGCCAGTGTATAATACCATTGGACCACGATCTTATAGGCCATTTCTTGCTGAGTATTATTCTATAGATCTTTGGGATTTCACGCCACAGGGTTTATCACTGTTTACCTGTAATGTCTTGGGTGCAGACTCATTCCCATGTTCGTTGGTATAAATGGCTGGGCAGGAGGCGGGATTGTTGTAGAACTGCATGGGTCTTGGAGACTAGTCCGCGCGTGCCCTTAAAATTGCAGACAAGAGATTCAAAGGAGGTGAGGAGTCATGTGATGGCTGAAGCATTAGAAGGGTGCAGAGCCCAGTGGCGTAGCTGGAAATTTTAGTGTCTGGTGGTGTCAGGGAGTCGGAACTCGGACTTACATTGCTCAAAAGATTTTATGGATTCGCACTGGAAAAGATCTTGCAGTATTCTGCATTCACCCAAAAACCTTGTTGGAAACTCCATGGCTAGTTTACCCACCTACGAGGATTTTTTAACATGTAATATCCTGAGAAATAATTATTTAATTTCAGCGGTTAGGAAAGTGTTTCTAATAGCTCCTGTTTGTGATCTGCTTAGTACTAGTGGGACACAGGTGCGCGGTTTGAGTTGCATCAAGTCATAGAGACTGAAGTCTTCATTATACTGTTCAGGGGACCCCTGTGATATAGACATGTTCCAGGAGTGCAGTGAAGACATTTTACTTGTTATTGTGGCCTTTCTTAATAGCTCTTTCAGACAGGCTATTTCTCTGACATATTGAAGCAAATGTGGGTCGCCCATCTGTTGAAAAAGGATAACTGAAATCGATGAACGCAGGATTTTCTCCTAAATTCTATCATTCCCCTTTGTACTGTGCATTTTGGAAAATGCCAACTCTATCCAGCTCTAAGACGTCCTGGAGGGAAACAAAATACTTGATTACCAGGAGCCAGGTTTCCATCTGAGGAACAGAGACTGTTGTTTTTCATGTGCCATTCTCCATTGATGGCTGATGACAAAAGAAATCCCATCATATTGATTTTTTTGGCTTTCAATGCTTCTTTTCCACCGTAGACCACTCCTACCTTCTATCCAGAATTACAGTGCTTGCGGATAAGTGGTCCCATTCTTTTCGGAGGAACAGGCAATCTAAGTTTCGTGCAGTAGAGCTATCTTCATCAATGGTCTTTTTTTACCAGCAATGTACTGTTCCTTGCTTTTCTCGGTTATTTTTATGTCTCGCTTGACAGTGCAGCTGTCTGCAGAACCCATTTCTACTAATTTTCCAAAATATACACAAAGTGGCCTTTGGCTCCGCCCAGAGGGGTATTGTTCTCTCACCCCCTGGTACTGGCTGCTTAGCGTATCATTCCAATTTGTAGTAAGTGCTTCAATTGGACTATATGAGGAATTTTACATCTAATAAACACACTCGGTCATCGCACTGTTTGTCACATTCACTGCACTATATGCAGAAAGTAATCGTTTTTTCCAGAATTGGGAAGCGCCAATAGACCTGGCTTTAATTTGATGTACCGCATTAGTGAATGCAAAACATGCACACAGCATTTCTACATGCCTGTATTTGCTTGACTTAGCACATTGAAGCAAGTTCTACTAGCTTTGCCAATGCTTGTTGACCTTTCTTTGTAAAGCCACTGCAGAAGCTGCTCCTATATTTAGAAGTCATGTTTCAAAACTGTGCAGACAGCCTTCAAGTAGTTTTTCAATTCAGAAGTGATCGAGGCAGACCAGGGCTTTACCAAGACCTTAAGACCGTAAAACATTAGCTGAATGCTGATTGGCTCCCCCAAAAGAGGATAAAATAGATTTCCTACTAATTACATCCAAAACTAGACTTCATCAAATTAAGTCTGCCATCGAGAACATACATGTAGGGGGTGGGGGCTAACAACATTAAGCCTGTAGAAAAAGTGAAGACCCTGGTAGTGATTCTAGACTGGAAGATAATCATGGACACACAAGTCAATTCGATCATTGCCTTGTCTCATTATTACTCTATCAAGCTGTTTCTCAACATCTGCCACTTCTTGGAGGAATCCTAAAAACCCTCTATTTAGAGAGCAATTGTCGGATTGAAATTAGATTATTGTAATTCTCTCCTGTTAGGGAGCATTCACATGAATATACCGAATTATAAGTGATACAAAACACCTCTGCTAGAGAGGTGATCAATAGCTTTAAGAAAGAACATCTTTAACCTACCTTAAAATAAAGTTTACTGGCTACATGTTTAGCCTTGGAAACATTTTAAACAGGGGTGGGTGAACTTTTACCATTGTTCATCAAGGCAAAGTTTCACTTTTTCCTTTGCAGCCAGGATTCCTCTAGGAGCATTGTTGGCAGTCAGGCTCCAAGAAATTGCAATCAACATTTTCTCCATGCCATTTAGGGCTGCCCTGAGTGATTTCAGGGGAACTCTGGTGACCTTCCATAACATGTCCACAGGAAGTACCACCCAAAGGATGGGAACTTTCAGTAGGAGAGGGATGCTGTCATCAAGGGCGGTGCACAGGGAAAAAAGGTCTGCGATGGCGAGGCTGTGGTCAAGTGGTGAGTGTTTAGTGGACAGAGCTTCAGTGGGCCCATCTTCCTGCTGTTGTGCAGAGCTTCATGTTATCACCATATTTTGCAATAAACATTGCCAACCTCTGGCTAAACGTGAATTGACAATGCATTGGAACTCTGTGCGTGGACCTCGATTCATTAGATGGATAAAAGAACTGGTTAAATGGGCTGGACTGGAGAGTGTTGTGTTGTTTCGGGAATTGAAGAGAGGGCTTGGAAAAACTGAAAGTGCACGAGCCTGGGAATGTCGTGTGGACTGTTTGCTGACCCCAGAAACCAGACTTAGATACATCAAATGGCTGTTAGCTCTCTGATATCTCAGGAGGATTTAGAGGATAGAATTAACTGTCCTTGCAATGGGTTGTCAGGGGTGGGACTTGGAACTACTGAGATCAACTTTGGGGGACTGTGGACTACTGTGGTGTATATTGAAATGCTGGCCATTATGGTGTCCTTTATTTGGCAGCTTGACAAGGGGCAACTATAGGTAGGGGTGTTAGTTATTGATTGCTAGTTGTAGACTGGAATGGCCTAAAGGGATGTTGCAATATATTTAATAAAAGAAACACAAATGATGAGCAAAATGCAGAGCAAATCAAACATTCACCCCCAGTCAATAGATCTGTGTTAAATCTATTGTTCTTTTGCTCACCATGCCACCCCAGTTTAGACCCAGCCATATCCAAATCGGTCTTGACCCTTTGCCTCATGGGAACAGTCCAGCCCGAACTGCCATGCCAGGTACTCCCTGGACCAGAAGCAAGGATCCTGGGACCAGTTTAGGGACATCACACCTCATCGACCAGGCTAGCTTGAATCCAGTGATACAGTAAGCCCGGGACCCACGTCTGAGCATACCCGGCGCACTTAGGGCGAGAAAGCAAAAGACACACAAATGATGGACGGAATGCAGAGCAAATCAAACATTCACCCCCAGTCAAGAGACTGAAATGGAAGCTGCAGCTATGGCTATGGCTGACTCTCGAGTTGGGGAAGAAGTTTCAAATTTCAGCATTGAGACGTCCAGTAACCCTGGTGATAGGATGGAGGGTGAAAAACTTAATTTGGAGGGGAGCCGGATACAGATTCAGAACGAGAAGGAGATTAGTAAAAGAGGAGCTGGCGACGAAGTGGGAGGCGGTTCAAGAAGAAGAATAGAGAATGGGGATCTTTCTATTAGTACTCTTCTTACTTCTTTAACGACAGAAATAAAAAATAGATTCGAAACCTCAGAAATGAATCAGAAAGAGATTAGGTTAGCCTGTGAAACTCTGGAGAAAAAAATAGATGATTTGAGTAATAGAACATCGGCGTTGGAGTGTGAAGTAAGGGATCTTAAAGTAGTAGTGAAGGCCAACACAGTGGAAATTGAGGAGCTTAAAAAAGGGAGAGAGAACAGCAGGAGAGAGTAGAAAGGATGGAAAAGTTTCAGAGAAGAAATAACTTAAAGATTTTGAGAATTCCGGAGGGCAAGGAGGGAGAAGATATAAAGACCTATATCGTTCAACTTATGAAAAAGGAACTCCAATTGGAGGAAACTGAAGAGGTGATAGCGAACGATATTCAAAGGATACGTAGAGATCCCTACCGACTTAACACAAATCACACCAAGCCAAGGAGAATTTTAGTAAATTTTCTTACCTATACACTGAAGGAAAAGATCCTGGCCAAGGCTTTGAGGAAAAATCAATGGAAGTGGATGGGGTTAGGTTTGAAATCAGATCAGACCTATCCAGTGTAACAGCTAATAGACAGTGGGAGTTAGGAAAAAGAATAGAGCCTTTAAGGAAATTAGGGGCGTCGGTTCAGTTGAGGTTTCCGGCCTTTTTGAAGGTGATGCATAATAACAAAATGCATACATTTCGTTTTGTGGAGGAGGTGGACAGGTTTATAGAGGAGCTCCAATTAAGGGTTTAACAATGTTACCCCTTGAACTCTGAAGTTATTGAGTTATTAATGTGTTAAGAAGTTAATCTAAATTTGGTTTGTGAGGCGCACTTACGGGAGGCACCTATAGGGCTTTTGCCATGGGAGCTAGGGAAGGGCTTTCCACGGGGGGTGGGTGGAGGGTGCACAGGGTGGGGAGCATAGGGGAGAAAATGAAAAAAAATTCCTCAGAGGTCTCGTTGGCGCATTACCAGTTTTCAAATTTTGATACAAAAGGGGATGGTTGAGAAAAGAATGAATGAGGTAAAAATTCTATCATGGAATGTTAATGGGCTTTGGGTTAGAGAAAGACGGGAAAGGATACTGCAGTACTTGAGGGATTGCCCTGCTCAAATCATTATTCTTCAGGAGACGCATTTAACGGAGGATGAGAGTAGGAAGTTTTTCAAGCCAAAAGATGGATTTCGTAGGTTGTTTATACAAGACAGTCAGCTGTTACAAAAGGAGTGGCAATTTTGGTCAAGCAGGGGTTGAATATCTCTGTAGAAGGTAGTGTCTCAGACATAGCGGGTAGATGGCTGGTGGTAAAAACAAAAATTTGTGGGCAGAATTACACGTTAGTGGGATATTACGGGCCAAATCCAGATGATACAGGGCCTTTAGAAGAATTATTCTCTGAGCTTTTAAATTTTCCAGATTCAATTATTATGGCAGGGGATTTTAATGCAGTGCTAGATCATAAGTTGGATAGATCCTTGAATAGTAGAGCAGCTGTCAATCCTAAAATGTTGGAATTGATACGACTATTGACGGTGCAATTGGGACTGTGTGACATATGGCGAAATAGAGCGGGTCCCAGAAAGGATTTACATTCTACAATAAAAAATATAGACACCAGTCACGAATCGATTACTTCTTAGTAGATGATAGGCTGAAAGATCAAGTTGTAGATATTAAGCACATAGGGGCACACTTGTCAGATCACTCAGCAATAATATTACATATGCAGGTAGGTGAGAGGGGGCTCAGTCAAGATGGACCTTGGAACGTACTATATTATTGGAAGAAGGGGTCATAGATACTTTAAAAGAAGAAACGAAGGAGATCTTTGAAATAAATGTGGGTACATCTGTGATTGGGGTAGTGTGGGATTCATACAAAGCCTATTTGAGAGGTAGACTGGGTTCCCTAGCGGCAGCGAAAAGGCGAGATTACTACAAGAAGATCCAAGAACTAGAGGTGCAAATTCGGAATTTGGAAGAAGCTCGGACTAGTTCAGTCAATCAGGTAGAGCAGGAGAAGTTAATGGGTGAAATAATGAATATAAAAATAAAATTGACTGGAATTCTACAGGATAGGGTCAGGAAGAGATGGGAGTCCAGTCGGTTGGCCCATTTTGAGTACGGGGAAGGAAGTAGCAAGCTGTTAGCTTGGAAAGCAAAGAATGATCAAGTTAGAAACACAATTAAAGAGATAAGGTGCGAGGTATCAGAAGTGGTCTTTGAAGATAGTCAGGGTATTGGATCAGTCTTTTTAAACACTTTGGGGAAGTGTATCGGGAAGATTTGGATGTTACAGAGGGGGAGGTGCTGACCTGGTTGAATAAAGATCTAGCGGATCCCCTGACAGTTGAGGATAGGGAGAGGTTAAATGAGAAAATAAGTAGTAAGGAATTAGAAGAGGCCATTGGAGGAGGTAAGAAAGGAAAGGCGCCAGGACCAGATGGCCTCTCTCTTGAGGTTTATAGAGTATTGGCCAGTGCATTAAACCCCATTCTTGGTGAACTATTTAATGCAATACTTTTGACGGATGCAGCTATGCCAGAATCGTGGAAAGAAGCTATTATATCTTTAATTCCAAAACCGGGGAAATGCCCAAAAGATGTGACTCCTATAGGCCCATATCTCTTTTAAATTGTGATTGCAAGCTTTTGCAAAGGTAATGGCAGAAAGATTAAATGGGGTTATGCCACAACTGATACATGAGGATCAAAAGGAGTTCATTAGAGGCAGGACACTGAAGGAATTAACGTACACACTCATAGGGTCGATTGATTTGGCTTCTGCTTATGAGCGTCCTTTGGCGGTCATGGCATTAGATGCTGCCAAAGCTTTCGACCGTGTGAACTGGGTCTATTTACAGGTGGTAGCTAAGTCCTTCAACTTGGGTCCAAATTTTTGTAAAACACTGAGAGGAATCTATTCTGCACCAGAAGCTAGAATTTTGATAAATGGGGCACTAACAAAAACTGTAAAGATTACAAGGGGCACTAGGCAAGGGTGTCCTTTATCCCCACTCTTGTTTGACTTGTATATTGAGCCATTAGCCAGGAAAATTAGGAGTAATACAGATATTTCACCTTTTGAATATAATGGTTGGAACAGGAAGATAGGGCTATATGCTGATGATATCTTGATTTTTACTGGTAGCTTACGAAGAACTTTGAGTGGTGTTGTAAATTTAACAACAGACTTCGGAAAAGTTTCAGGTTATGAAATTAATAAGGAGAAAACGGAGATTATGGCCTGGAACATAGAGACTGGGGAGGTGAAATGTAAGAAGGAAATGAGATATCTAGGGATTAAGATTACTCAGGACATTGCAAATCTTACTAAAGAGAATTTTGAAAAGGTTAAAAAAGAAGTGAGTGGCTGGATGAAGGGTTGGTTGCTTTTGCCGTTGACACTGTTCGGCAGAGTTAATCTTGTAAAAATGATAATCCTTCCGAAGTTTACTTTTGTTTACTTTTTGTTTGATTCAATTCCTTTACCCTTTAAAAAGGAGTGGTTTCTCAAAATGCAAAGTTAGATTAGCTCTTTCATATGGGCATCCAAAGGTCCAAGAATAGCTTGGAAGAAATTAAGAAGGAGGTTGGTGAAAGGGGGCTTGCGCTACCAGATCTGCTATTTTATTCATGGGCATTTCTATTAAAAAATGGTAGAATGCTGTTGGACTGACCCACAAATTCTGATATTGGCAAAATGTTTGAGGCAATGTTGCAGAAAGAGAAGGGGGCAGATTTTGGCTGTTATGTATAAGTTTGCAGATCCAAAATACTTTAAAAAAGTTAGGTTGAAGACTTTAAGTAACCCTGGGCGAAGTACTACGCTACGCTCGCGTAGTTTGCGAAGTTTGCGCTTCTTCGCACTACGCAAATTGCACGTAGCACAGTGCAAACACGCGTAGCGTAGCGGTCAATTTTTGCTTGCTCGCGAGCAAGCAAAATGACATCCCAGCGAGACTTTTCCTCGTTCGCAATCAGCAACATCAAGTTGCCGATCGCGAGCGTGGAAAATAAACCTCCCGGTGAGATTCTCAACGCGGGGAGGTCAGGTTACTCATTGCGAGTGGTCGCGTATGCTCGCGACCACTCGCGATGAGAAACTACCAGTCCGCATTGAGAAAGCTGCAGCTCGAGTAGAAATCTACTCGAGCGGCAGAAAACGACCGCTTGCACTGTGCAAGATGCGGTTTGCACTGATTGCACAGTGCGGACAAGCATCCGGCACTGTGCAATCAGTGCGAACAGCATTTTGCACAGTGCACTACGCAGTTCGCGTAGCTATGCGTAGCTCGCGTAGTGCGAGTGCACTTCGCGTAGCTACGCGTAGCGCTACTACGCGAACTACGCCCAGGGTTAACTTTAAGGGGCATGGCCGAGACTTGGTACAAAATCAGGAAGACTGTAAAACTGGTATATTTTAGTCAGCTCGCCCCCATCTGGGAGGCGCCAGGTTCTCCGGAATGGACTAAGGATGTGATGGCCCTTCCATTAAAAGAGGCTGGAATATTAAGGTGGGAACAATTATTCCAGGAAGGTCATCTGATTACTTGGGATTGGTGTATGCAGGTAGTGGGGCAAAGGCTCTCAAGATTTAAGTTTCTCCAGATTCAAAGATGGTATCAAGACCCAGACACAAAAATAGGAGAATCAAATGAGTTCGAGGAGAAGCTGTTGTCGGGGATCATACCCAAAAAAAAGAAATCGCGCTATGGTATTGGCTGATGATAGAGATGGAAGATGGGGTTTTCACCTTGCCAGAGGATCTTTGGGGAAGATGCTTGCCGGAGCCCTGCTTGGAAGACCACTGGCAAGTATCGATGTCTATGATGTATAATATAGTCAAACCTACATACCTGAGGAGCAACCATCTTTTTACCATTCATAGGGTTTATTGGACCCCCAAAGATTGTCCAAGTTTGGGGCCGGAGGTGATGTGGCCTGCCCAAAATGTGGTAGCATGAAGGAGGACGATTTGCACATGTTTGTGGAATGCCCGATGATTCAACCCTTTTGGGAGGCCGTGAGTATAGTTTTGTCCAATCTGTTGAACCAGCAAATTAGGGTAAGCGCCTTTTTAGTTGTTTTTGGTGCTTTGGAACCACAAATTATAGTCAATAAGAACAATGCTAAGTTGATTTTTTATGTTATTCTCTTGGCGCGCAGAGAGATTTGCAAACGGTGGGTGTCTTCGATTCCCCCAAGTCGCGAAGACTGGCTATTTTCTATTAAAAGTGTGGCCAAGTTGGATATCTCAGATAAAGTGAAAAAGAGATATGAGTTCTGGATGCCTTTTCTGCGTTGGTGCGAGCATTGAGTAAGAACCTGAAATCCTATGATTAAGTCTCTGTCCACCTCGGCTGGCACCTTCTCCACTGGGCAATGAGGCACGGGAGATTGAGTGTGTATTGGAAGTAAAGGAGAGGGATATCACTATCCAAGGGTGACAAGGGTGAATCCTCTTCTTGTTCCTTTCTCTAGCAATTGAGGCTTTGGATACACCAGGGTGGAAACGTTGACGGAAAGGTGTGAACGAGGCAAATGAGGATGAAAAAAAAAATCCAAGTCAAGTATAGTGGGAGGGGGCGTGGTCCGGCACCGAAGAAGATGGCGGCTGGTTGATGCCGCTCCGTGCTGAACTCCGGGAGGACCGTCTTTTGACCGGTGGCAGAGCCTCAGCACCCATCCTGAACAAGGGGTTCTACTTATGAGAACCCGCTGATTCACGAGATGTCTTTCTCTGCTCGCGGTAAGAACCTGACACCACACTTTTCGTTTTAATGACGGCGGCACGTCCTGTGACTGGATTCCCGGCCGCCATTTTGTTGCTTCAGCATTTCTCCTTAAGTTATCGGCCCGCGGCTGGGTGCTTCTAATAACTATTACTAAAGGAATAATTTGCAATGACATGCTCCTGAACTGCTTCTCTACATCTGAATATGTGTTTTTCCTATATTTAAGCATGTAGACTGCCTTGATAGCTTCTGGGTCAGCTATTATTAAGTCAATCAATTTACTGTGAGTACTTAGCTGCTTATAAAGACTTCCATAATTTCAGCTGGTCGTACTATCTCAACTCTGGTTTCTAATATCGCAGTTTTGCGAAATTGTTTCTAAAATTTTTCTCACAGTCTGCTTTTTTATTGCTGACATATTCATGTCTATGGGGAGAACCAAGCCTGTTAGGGGAGCTGCTTCATTTCCTGCTTCTACTCTACATCCTAAATCCACTGCATTGATAACTTCAGATACCTTTTCTGTATTGCAAAGTGACATGGAAGACTCAGAGCAGGCTATATCACTCCCTCTTACTGAGGCATCAACCATGCCATCTACGTTTACTCCTACTCCTGCTTCTCACTCCTCTCTACCAAATGGGAAAAACACATCTAAACCAACACCTTCTTCAGCGCTACAATCCACTAAGTGAATCAAAAAGATCCTCCTTCACTAGCGAATTCTCCACCACCAACATCCCTGGAATTAATCCTTGATGAGATACGGGCTCTCAAACCCTATATGGAGGAAACGAACATGCGTCTACAAAGCTTAGAGGATAAATGGTCTACTCTTGACAACAAAATCAATTTAATGGAGCGTCAAGTTGTATCCCTGCAATCCTCTTCTCAGCAGATTCATCCTATGAAAGAAGAAATTTCTCAATTTCAAAAACAAGTGGAAAACCTCAAAAATCGCAGCAGACGTAACAACCTGTGAATTTATGGTTTCGCTGAAGGGTTGGAAGGTTTCAATCCTATCTCTTTCTTCCAAACCTTTCTTCCGCTAATCCTCGATTTTCCTGAATCCCCGCAATTAAACATACAAAGAACACATAGACTTGGTCATACTCCTCATACCTCGTCGTCCTCGTGCAAACCAAGAGGTGTAATACTGTATTATATGGAATATACCGACTTGCTGAAAGTTTTACTAGCAGTTAAATTCAAGCATCGCATATCCTGGCAAGGTTCCCAATTATTTTTCTCACAGGATTATGCTAAAGTCACGGCAGATAGAAGGAAAAGTTTCCTAGCCATGCGACCAGCACTACGAGACTTAAATGCCAGATTTGGTCTAATCCATCCTTGCCTCTTTAAAGTGACTTATAGAAATAAAACAACCACTTATGAAGACCCAGCTCTACTTCAACGTTTCATCAACAGCTGTAAAGAAGAAACCATGGAGTTTGCAAGATCAGCTCCTACTTGATATTAATTCCTTTTATTGTGTTAAACGTAATTTATGCTGTTTCTATTTGTTTTTTATGACTTCTCTTGAATAATTGTCATTTCTTCCTTATGTTTCTCCTTAACAAGTGCTGTTTCTCTGTTCCACCCATAGTTGTATAGTTCGTCTGGAATATTTCCCTCCCCGTGGTTTCTCCCGGAGTTTTGACTGGCTGTTCCATCTTCCCTTTGTGGCCTCAACACCCTTCACACATAATTGAGCATTTGGTATGTTTCAATGTTCTTTTTATTTATTGATTCTATCTAGTTTTTTACCTTTCCTTAGATCTTTCCTTTTCGCTCTTATCTGTCTTCCTTTTCTTTTTTTTATCACTTTTTCCTTCATTCCATGTCTCACTTTACATCTATTGAAGCGCTTTACTTTTTGTTATCCTATCTATTGTACATTTTCTATTGTCTATGCCGTAATTTTTCATTTTCTTTGTATCTCTTTGATAAATGACACTACGTATTGTTTCCTGGAATGTTAAAGGTTTGGGTACTCCTATTAAAAGGCAAAGAGTTCTTACCCACTTATCTAATCTTAAATCAGATATTGTGTTTTTACAAGAATCTCACATACTTCCCTCAGAAGTCTTAAAGCTTAAATGCCAATGGGTAGGGAACGTTTTCTCTTCCCCAGGTACGGGCAAAAGAAACAGGGTATTAGTTCTCTGTCACAAAAAGCTTAATGTTTCCCTTCTGTCTCAAAGTTCTGATAATGAAGGGCGTTGGTTGATAGTTCACCTTAAAGTTAACAATATACCTATTTCCTTATTTAATGTTTATGCTCATACTAAGCATTACAATAATTTTTGGCCACACATATCTACTATATTGATGTCCATTGCTACTCCATATGTTATTTTTGGTGGCGATTGTAATCTAGTTGTTGATCCATACATAGATCGCACTTCTTAAGCACCTTTTATACCTTCTCCAATGCACCAACACTTTACCACTCTAATTACTCACAGATCTCTTGTTGATTCTTGGAGACTATGTAATCCGACACTACATGAGTATACTTTTTCTCACCCACTCACCTCTCTCAATCACGTATAGATTTTTTATTTGTTTCTAAAACATTATCACAACACACATTGCAAGCACATATTGGCTCTATATTGATTTCTGACCATGCTGCAGTAATTTTAGATTTAGAGTTACTCCCTATTACTATGACCAACAGAAGGTGGCGTTTTAATACTTCTTTATTAATTGCTCAAACCCTTACTTCTTCTTTCGAAGCTTTTATTATTAAATTCTTTAACCGTAACACATCCTCCGATCTATCTTTCCCTATTGTGTGGGATGCTTTTAAATCTTCAGCCAGAGACTTTATTATATCTTATGTTGCCAAGAAGAAAAGATGTAATTCCCAAAAAGCACTTGAAATCCTTAAACATATTAAATTACTAGAAACATTTTATACTATCACTAATTCTAAAACTAATCTCAATAATCTTATTGTAGAAAATTTTTAAAATAATAAATTATCTACAGAAAACGCGAACTCCTATCTTCTTAGAGGTAGTGCCCGCTATTATGGAGTCCAAAATAAAGCAGGCAAACTTCTTGCCTCATATCTCAAGATCAGAAAAGAATGCACAAATATTGATTATGTTTTAAATTCCGATTCGTCTCCAATGATAAAAAATTTGGACATTCTGGAGGAATTCAAGAAATATTATACTTCTCTTTAAACCCCTGAAATCACTCTGAACTCTATTGACATACAAAAATATCTTGTGTCGCTACAAAAACAATTTCCCAAAGATCTCGATTTTTTACCATTAGAGAAGGATATCTCTGTTAAAGATATTTCTCATGCATTAAAACTCATCAAAACAGGGAAGATGCCTGGTCCGGATGGATTCCCTGTCGAATTTTACTCCCACTTTTCTAAATCTCTCCTTCCATATCTCCATTCTTTATTTATGCATTTCATTACATCTAAAGCCTCCAGTGGTACTTTTCAGGAAGCTCTTATTTGTCTAATCCCTAAAGAGGGAAGAGACCCTCATTTTTGTAAAAATAACAGACCAATCTCTTTAGTCAACTCCGATTATAAATTATTTGCCAAAATACTTGCACTTAGACTAGAACCATTTTTACCTCCTATTATTTGCAAAGAACAATCTGGTTTCATGAAGGGTAGAACTATCTCTGACAATACTAGAACTTTCTTTAATATATTGCACAAGTCCAATAAATACTCCCAATCACTTGTGGCTATTTCTCTTGATGCAGAAAAAGCCTTTGACCGCATGAATTGGTCTTTTATTTTTCACACACTTTCTTGGTTTGGTTTCGGCCCTAAATTTATTTCTTATATTTATTTATTATACACATCACCCAAAGTTTTTATTTTTGCTAATGGCTCTATTTCCGCTTCCTTCCCCTGCAAAGAGGAGTTCGTCAAGGTTGCCCCCTCTCTCTGCTTCTTTTCATTCTTGCATTAGAACCTTTTCTTGCAAAAATTTAACAAAATCCAAATATATATGGTTTTCAACATGGTAAAACTCATATCAAAATGAGTGTCTATGCAGATGATATCTTAATATACCTTTCTAAACCAGAATATTCTCTCCCAGCTTTCACTGCAGAAGTCAATGCTTTTTCTTTACTCTGTGTGAGATCCTTCCTCTAAATGTTTTTGTTTTAAACATGATTTTATTTCTACCAATTTCACATGGAACACCCAAAAAATCAAATATTTGGGTCTCTGGTTTGCTCCTTCTATAAAACGTACCTTATCACTAAACTTGACTCATGTCCTCTCCACATCATTAATTCCATTTTGAAATGGCATCCTCTGTATTTATCTTGGTGGGGCAGACTTGATACTATTAAAATGATGCTTGCCCCTATTGTCTTCTATACTATTTCTGCTATTCCTATCACTATTCCCTCATATTTTTTCAAAAAATGTATTCTATTTTATCTGCCTTTTTATGGAATAAAAAAACGTATGTCCCTAATCATGCTTAAACAAAGTAAGTCACACGGTGGTGTAAATTTCCCAGACTTTCAATCTTACTATAATGCCTTCCTCCTTAAACAACTTTCTAAATGTTTGAATCAATCGTCAGATTTATTTCCACTGTGGAAAGACATTGAACTATCCTTTCTTTCTCCTTTTTCAATTCAAGAATCTCTTACTTTCACTCACAAAACACATTATTTATCTTCACCTATATATAAGACCACTCATAAACTTTTCCAATCCATGCTTATCTCACATCTTTCAGACAATGACCGATTTCTTAACTCTTCAATTTGGCATAATCGCCTTATAAAAATTAACAATAGGTCTATATTTTGGAAATCTTGGCGAGATTAAGGCCTGCTTTGGGTTCATCAACTTTATTCGAATGAAACTTTTCTTACCTTCCCTGAAGCACAATCTCTTTATAACCTACCAAAATCATTTTCTACTAAATTTAAGACTTTAATTCAAATTATATCCCCTTCTTTATCTTCATTATCTTTGTGTCCGCCCCTTTAATATTCTTCCTATATTGAGTGCCCATTCAAGTGCCTCAACTATCTACAAGTTTCTCAATAAACTTCAAGACCATAGAAATATGACCAACATTGAATTACAATGGGAACAGGACTTTCATACTTCATGGTCCACTACGTTTTGGGATAAACTTTGGCTACAAATTCGTAAGACCTCAAGATCGGCTAGTACAACTCAAACACTTTTCTTTCTATATAATCGACTTATGTTCACTCCAACTTCCTTACATAAATTTAAACCTACAATTGCCCCAAACTGCTGGTCATGTAATGCGTTAAACGCTGATTTATTTCATGTGCTTTTTCCTTGCCCTTGTACTCATCAATTCTGGTTGAAGGTATGGTCTCAAATTAATAGAACTTTTCACACTCATTTTCCATTTTCACCTTTAAACATTTTTCTAGGCACACTTTCTGAACATTGGCAAGCCCTTACATGTAACACGTCCATTGTAGATTTACTAATTGCAGTTGCATTCCAACAAATAACAAAAACAGGAAACAATCCACGCAACTTTCTTTTCAAGCTTGGTGGTACAGTGTTTGTTACAAACATCGCCTTGACTGTGCATATGTCTCTCCCCCATCTCTTATCCTGAAAAGAGAACATTTATGGTCACCATATAACTATCTTCTTAGATACTTCTGCTCGAACGTTTACCCAACATTGCCCATTGTTGGAAGAAGTCCCCAAACCACCATGAATTGTCTTATTTTTACATTTTTATATTTTTCTTCTCTAGTTTATCTTACAGCCATTATTTCTCACAATGTTGATAATGTTTATAATGCATTAAGCTCTCCTGCTTATTTATTACTATATATAGTTATATTGCTATTTACATTATTTCCCTTTGACTTTTCCTCTCCTTACAGTTGTTGTAATCTTTCTCATATATGCAACTATCTTGATTTTTCTGACTTTTTATAACACCGTTAGTTAATCTATTGTTAATAAGTGCAATAGAGCCCTAATTGATTGTGTACACTTTGTTGCATTCTTTCAACAATAAAGTTTCTTTTTCAAACAAAAAAAGTATAGTGGGAGAATGAGATATACAGTACTTGAGACAGTAGCAGTTTACTGAAGCAACATGATGAACTTTGGAGCAAAAACCATAGTGTGTGTGTGTATACACTGCCTGAGCAGCTAAAAAGAGGGGAATGAGATGTTGTTCACTGAGGAGAGTTTCCGGCTCTAGGCAGGGAGAAGGGCGTTTCTGAGGCTGCCTCGAGCTTGTGAGAGTAGCAGATGAATCCAAGATAAAGGAAGGGACCGGGAGGATGGGAAGGGACAACGGGCCTCCACTACCAAGGGGGAAGGGAGTGGGGACAAATCCAACATAGTATTCTACGGGAGGGGCAGAGGGCAGGAAAGGGTATAGGGTAGCAAATTATGAAATAAGAGTACAGGGGAGCAGTATTGTGGGGATGGGAGGGGGTCTCAAAAATAAGGAACCATTCCGGAGGCGAAAGTGTCCCCACGGCACAAGACTGGTGGGAAAATCTAGGGTGAGGCAACTTTCCACTTGTCCAGCCACGGCCCGTGCAGGTAAGAGCGGTAGGGCCGGGACTGGCGGATTTTGACAGACGATGACCAGTGAAAATTAAATAAATAATTAATTTTCCCTCGTCGTCGTCTGTCAAAATCCCCCCACCCAGCCCCACCGCTCTTACCTGCATGGGCCATGGCTGCACTTGTCCATCTACTCAAATAAATGGAGAGCACGGAGTTGGGCGGTTGGAAACATAGATGTTCCAGTCTAGACAAGTAATCAAGAAGTGGTTGCCATAGACGTGTAAAATTCTTGTCTGTGTTAGCTAATTTGTGAGTCAACTGTTCCAGTGCTAAGGTGTGCCTTAGCTTCGTGTACCAGGAAGCTGTTGGGGGAGCATTAGGAGATTTCCATGCCAACGTAATCATGTGTTTCAGAAGCCAGTCTGAGTGTGTCATTGCTTTTAGTGCTGGGGGACGCTGTCCTAATATAACTGCGCTATAATCTGCTTGGATTGGGTAACCCAAAGTGTTTTTGATGCAACTTAGCATTTCCTTCTTGAAAAGTGCAATGGGGGACATGTCCACCATATGTGTCAAAAGTCTCCTTTATGGTCCCCGCACCGCCAGCACACGGGAGGTACGTTGGGGTAGATGGAGCGTAAGCGGGCCAGTGTATAATACCATTGGACCACGATCTTATAGGCCATTTCTTGCTGAGTATTATTCTATAGATCTTTGGGATTTCACGCCACAGGGTTTATCACTGTTTACCTGTAATGTCTTGGGTGCAGACTCATTCCCATGTTCGTTGGTATAAATGGCTGGGCAGGAGGCGGGATTGTTGTAGAACTGCATGGGTCTTGGAGACTAGTCCGCGCGTGCCCTTAAAATTGCAGACAAGAGATTCAAAGGAGGTGAGGAGTCATGTGATGGCTGAAGCATTAGAAGGGTGCAGAGCCCAGTGGCGTAGCTGGAAATTTTAGTGTCTGGTGGTGTCAGGGAGTCGGAACTCGGACTTACATTGCTCAAAAGATTTTATGGATTCGCACTGGAAAAGATCTTGCAGTATTCTGCATTCACCCAAAAACCTTGTTGGAAACTCCATGGCTAGTTTACCCACCTACGAGGATTTTTTTAACATGTAATATCCTGAGAAATAATTATTTAATTTCAGCGGTTAGGAAAGTGTTTCTAATAGCTCCTGTTTGTGATCTGCTTAGTACTAGTGGGACACAGGTGCGCGGTTTGAGTTGTATCAAGTCATAGAGACTGAAGTCTACATTATACTGCTCAGAGGACCCCTGTGATATAGACATGTTCCAGGAGTGCAGTGAAGACATTTTACTTGTTATTGTGGCCTTTCTTAATAGCTCTTTCAGACAGGCTATTTCTCTGACATATTGAAGCAAATGTGGGTCGCCCATCTGTTGAAAAAGGATAACTGAAATCGATGAACGCAGGATTTTCTCCTAAATTCTATCATTCCCCTTTGTACTGTGCATTTTGGAAAATGCCAACTCTATCCAGCTCTAAGACGTCCTGGAGGGAAACAAAATACTTGATTACCAGGAGCCAGGTTTCCATCTGAGGAACAGAGACTGTTGTTTTTCATGTGCCATTCTCCATTGATGGCTGATGACAAAAGAAATCCCATCATATTGATTTTTTTGGCTTTCAATGCTTCTTTTCCACCGTAGACCACTCCTACCTTCTATCCAGAATTACAGTGCTTGCGGATAAGTGGTCCCATTCTTTTCGGAGGAACAGGCAATCTAAGTTTCATGCAGTAGAGCTATCTTCATCAATGGTCTTTTTTACCAGCAATGTACTGTTCCTTGCTTTTCTCGGTTATTTTTATGTCTCGCTTGACAGTGCAGCTGTCTGCAGAACCCATTTCTACTAATTTTCCAAAATATACACAAAGTGGCCTTTGGCTCCGCCCAGAGGGGTATTGTTCTCTCACCCCTGGTACTGGCTGCTTAGCGTATCATTCCAATTTGTAGTAAGTGCTTCAATTGGACTATATGAGGAATTTTACATCTAATAAACACACTCGGTCATCGCACTGTTTGTCACATTCACTGCACTATATGCAGAAAGTAATCGTTTTTTCCAGAATTGGGAAGCGCCAATAGACCTGGCTTTAATTTGATGTACCGCATTAGTGAATGCAAAACATGCACACAGCATTTCTACATGCCTGTATTTGCTTGACTTAGCACATTGAAGCAAGTTCTACTAGCTTTGCCAATGCTTGTTGACCTTTCTTTGTAAAGCCACTGCAGAAGCTGCTCCTATATTTAGAAGTCATGTTTCAAAACTGTGCAGACAGCCTTCAAGTAGTTTTTCAATTCAGAAGTGATCGAGGCAGACCAGGGCTTTACCAAGACCTTAAGACCGTAAAACATTAGCTGAATGCTGATTGGCTCCCCCAAAAGAGGATAAAATAGATTTCCTACTAATTACATCCAAAACTAGACTTCATCAAATTAAGTCTGCCATCGAGAACATACATGTAGGGGGTGGGGCTAACAACATTAAGCCTGTAGAAAAAGTGAAGACCCTGGTAGTGATTCTAGACTGGAAGATAATCATGGACACACAAGTCAATTCGATCATTGCCTTGTCTCATTATTACTCTATCAAGCTGTTTCTCAACATCTGCCACTTCTTGGAGGAATCCTAAAAACCCTCTATTTAGAGAGCAATTGTCAGATTGAAATTAGATTATTGTAATTCTCTCCTGTTAGGGAGCATTCACATGAATATACCGAATTATAAGTGATACAAAACACCTCTGCTAGAGAGGTGATCAATAGCTTTAAGAAAGAACATCTTTAACCTACCTTAAAATAAAGTTTACTGGCTACATGTTTAGCCTCGGAAACATTTTAAACAGGGGTGGGTGAACTTTTAACATTGTTCATCAAGGCAAAGTTTCACTTTTTCCTTTGCAGCCAGGATTCCTCTAGGAGCATTGTTGGCAGTCAGGCTCCAAGAAATTGCAATCAACATTTTCTCCATGCCATTTAGGGCTGCCCTGAGTGATTTCAGGGGAACTCTGGTGACCTTCCATAACATGTCCACAGGAAGTACCACCCAAAGGATGGGAACTTTCAGTAGGAGAGGGATGCTGTCATCAAGGGGCGGTGCACAGGGAAAAAAGGTCTGCGATGGCGAGGCTGTGGTCAAGTGGCGAGTGTTTAGTGGCCAGAGCTTCAGTGGGCCCATCTTCCTGCTGTTGTGCAGAGCTTCATGTTATCACCATATTTTGCAATCAACATTGCCAACCTCAGGCTAAACGTGAATTGACAATGCATTGGAACTCTGTGCGTGGACCTCGATTCATTAGATGGATAAAAGAACTGGTTAAATGGGCTGGACTGGAGAGTGTTGTGTTGTTTCGGGAATTGAAGAGAGGGCTTGGAAAAACTGAAAGTGCACGAGCCTGGGAATGTCGTGTGGACTGTTTGCTGACCCCAGAAACCAGACTTAGATACATCAAATGGCTGTTAGCTCTCTGATATCTCAGGAGGATTTAGAGGATAGAATTAACTGTCCTTGCAATGGGTTGTCAGGGGTGGGACTTGGAACTACTGAGATCAACTTTGGGGGACTGTGGACTACTGTGGTGTATATTGAAATGCTGGCCATTATGGTGTCCTTTATTTGGCAGCTTGACAAGGGGCAACTATAGGTAGGGGTGTTAGTTATTGATTGCTAGTTGTAGACTGGAATGGCCTAAAGGGATGTTGCAATATATTTAATAAAAGAAACACAAATGATGAGCAAAATGCAGAGCAAATCAAACATTCACCCCCAGTCAATAGATCTGTGTTAAATCTATTGTTCTTTTGCTCACCATGCCACCCCAGTTTAGACCCAGCCATATCCAAATCGGTCTTGACCCTTTGCCTCATGGGAACAGTCCAGCCCGAACTGCCATGCCAGGTACTCCCTGGACCAGAAGCAAGGATCCTGGGACCAGTTTAGGGACATCACACCTCATCGACCAGGCTAGCTTGAATCCAGTGATACAGTAAGCCCGGGACCCACGTCTGAGCATACCCGGCGCACTTAGGGCGAGAAAGCAAAAGACACACAAATGATGGACGGAATGCAGAGCAAATCAAACATTCACCCCCAGTCAAGAGACTGAAATGGAAGCTGCAGCTATGGCTATGGCTGACTCTCGAGTTGGGGAAGAAGTTTCAAATTTCAGCATTGAGACGTCCAGTAACCCTGGTGATAGGATGGAGGGTGAAAAACTTAATTTGGAGGGGAGCCGGATACAGATTCAGAACGAGAAGGAGATTAGTAAAAGAGGAGCTGGCGACGAAGTGGGAGGCGGTTCAAGAAGAAGAATAGAGAATGGGGATCTTTCTATTAGTACTCTTCTTACTTCTTTAACGACAGAAATAAAAAATAGATTCGAAACCTCAGAAATGAATCAGAAAGAGATTAGGTTAGCCTGTGAAACTCTGGAGAAAAAAATAGATGATTTGAGTAATAGAACATCGGCGTTGGAGTGTGAAGTAAGGGATCTTAAAGTAGTAGTGAAGGCCAACACAGTGGAAATTGAGGAGCTTAAAAAAGGGAGAGAGAACAGCAGGAGAGAGTAGAAAGGATGGAAAAGTTTCAGAGAAGAAATAACTTAAAGATTTTGAGAATTCCGGAGGGCAAGGAGGGAGAAGATATAAAGACCTATATCGTTCAACTTATGAAAAAGGAACTCCAATTGGAGGAAACTGAAGAGGTGATAGCGAACGATATTCAAAGGATACGTAGAGATCCCTACCGACTTAACACAAATCACACCAAGCCAAGGAGAATTTTAGTAAATTTTCTTACCTATACACTGAAGGAAAAGATCCTGGCCAAGGCTTTGAGGAAAAAATCAATGGAAGTGGATGGGGTTAGGTTTGAAATCAGATCAGACCTATCCAGTGTAACAGCTAATAGACAGTGGGAGTTAGGAAAAAGAATAGAGCCTTTAAGGAAATTAGGGGCGTCGGTTCAGTTGAGGTTTCCGGCCTTTTTGAAGGTGATGCATAATAACAAAATGCATACATTTCGTTTTGTGGAGGAGGTGGACAGGTTTATAGAGGAGCTCCAATTAAGGGTTTAACAATGTTACCCCTTGAACTCTGAAGTTATTGAGTTATTAATGTGTTAAGAAGTTAATCTAAATTTGGTTTGTGAGGCGCACTTACGGGAGGCACCTATAGGGCTTTTGCCATGGGAGCTAGGGAAGGGCTTTCCACGGGGGTGGGTGGAGGGTGCACAGGGTGGGGAGCATAGGGAGAAAATGAAAAAAAATTCCTCAGAGGTCTCGTTGGCGCATTACCAGTTTTCAAATTTTGATACAAAAGGGGATGGTTGAGAAAAGAATGAATGAGGTAAAAATTCTATCATGGAATGTTAATGGGCTTTGGGTTAGAGAAAGACGGGAAAGGATACTGCAGTACTTGAGGGATTGCCCTGCTCAAATCATTATTCTTCAGGAGACGCATTTAACGGAGGATGAGAGTAGGAAGTTTTTCAAGCCAAAAGATGGATTTCGTAGGTTGTTTATACAAGACAGTCAGCTGTTACAAAAGGAGTGGCAATTTTGGTCAAGCAGGGGTTGAATATCTCTGTAGAAGGTAGTGTCTCAGACATAGCGGGTAGATGGCTGGTGGTAAAAACAAAAATTTGTGGGCAGAATTACACGTTAGTGGGATATTACGGGCCAAATCCAGATGATACAGGGCCTTTAGAAGAATTATTCTCTGAGCTTTTAAATTTTCCAGATTCAATTATTATGGCAGGGGATTTTAATGCAGTGCTAGATCATAAGTTGGATAGATCCTTGAATAGTAGAGCAGCTGTCAATCCTAAAATGTTGGAATTGATACGACTATTGACGGTGCAATTGGGACTGTGTGACATATGGCGAAATAGAGCGGGTCCCAGAAAGGATTTACATTCTACAATAAAAAATATAGACACCAGTCACGAATCGATTACTTCTTAGTAGATGATAGGCTGAAAGATCAAGTTGTAGATATTAAGCACATAGGGGCACACTTGTCAGATCACTCAGCAATAATATTACATATGCAGGTAGGTGAGAGGGGGCTCAGTCAAGATGGACCTTGGAACGTACTATATTATTGGAAGAAGGGGTCATAGATACTTTAAAAGAAGAAACGAAGGAGATCTTTGAAATAAATGTGGGTACATCTGTGATTGGGGTAGTGTGGGATTCATACAAAGCCTATTTGAGAGGTAGACTGGGTTCCTCTAGCGGCAGCGAAAAGGCGAGATTACTACAAGAAGATCCAAGAACTAGAGGTGCAAATTCGGAATTTGGAAGAAGCTCGGACTAGTTCAGTCAATCAGGTAGAGCAGGAGAAGTTAATGGGTGAAATAATGAATATAAAAATAAAATTGACTGGAATTCTACAGGATAGGGTCAGGAAGAGATGGGAGTCCAGTCGGTTGGCCCATTTTGAGTACGGGAAGGAAGTAGCAAGCTGTTAGCTTGGAAAGCAAAGAATGATCAAGTTAGAAACACAATTAAAGAGATAAGGTGCGAGGTATCAGAAGTGGTCTTTGAAGATAGTCAGGGTATTGGATCAGTCTTTTTAAACACTTTGGGGAAGTGTATCGGGAAGATTTGGATGTTACAGACGGGGAGGTGCTGACCTGGTTGAATAAAGATCTAGCGGATCCCCTGACAGTTGAGGATAGGGAGAGGTTAAATGAGAAAATAAGTAGTAAGGAATTAGAAGAGGCCATTGGAGGAGGTAAGAAAGGAAAGGCGCCAGGACCAGATGGCCTCTCTCTTGAGGTTTATAGAGTATTGGCCAGTGCATTAAACCCCATTCTTGGTGAACTATTTAATGCAATACTTTTGACGGATGCAGCTATGCCAGAATCGTGGAAAGAAGCTATTATATCTTTAATTCCAAAACCGGGGAAATGCCCAAAAAGACGTGACTCCTATAGGCCCATATCTCTTTTAAATTGTGATTGCAAGCTTTTTGCAAAGGTAATGGCAGAAAGATTAAATGGGGTTATGCCACAACTGATACATGAGGATGAAAAGGAGTTCATTAGAGGCAGGACACTGAAGGAATTAACGTACACACTCATAGGGTCGATTGATTTGGCTTCTGCTTATGAGCGTCCTTTGGCGGTCATGGCATTAGATGCTGCCAAAGCTTTCGACCGTGTGAACTGGGTCTATTTACAGGTGGTAGCTAAGTCCTTCAACTTGGGTCCAAATTTTTGTAAAACACTGAGAGGAATCTATTCTGCACCAGAAGCTAGAATTTTGATAAATGGGGCACTAACAAAAACTGTAAAGATTACAAGGGGCACTAGGCAAGGGTGTCCTTTATCCCCACTCTTGTTTGACTTGTATATTGAGCCATTAGCCAGGAAAATTAGGAGTAATACAGATATTTCACCTTTTGAATATAATGGTTGGAACAGGAAGATAGGGCTATATGCTGATGATATCTTGATTTTTACTGGTAGCTTACGAAGAACTTTGAGTGGTGTTGTAAATTTAACAACAGACTTCGGAAAAGTTTCAGGTTATGAAATTAATAAGGAGAAAACGGAGATTATGGCCTGGAACATAGAGACTGGGGAGGTGAAATGTAAGAAGGAAATGAGATATCTAGGGATTAAGATTACTCAGGACATTGCAAATCTTACTAAAGAGAATTTTGAAAAGGTTAAAAAAGAAGTGAGTGGCTGGATGAAGGGTTGGTTGCTTTTGCCGTTGACACTGTTCGGCAGAGTTAATCTTGTAAAAATGATAATCCTTCCGAAGTTTACTTTTTGTTTACTTTTTGTTTGATTCAATTCCTTTACCCTTTAAAAAGGAGTGGTTTCTCAAAATGCAAAGTTAGATTAGCTCTTTCATATGGGCATCCAAAGGTCCAAGAATAGCTTGGAAGAAATTAAGAAGGAGGTTGGTGAAAGGGGGCTTGCGCTACCAGATCTGCTATTTTATTCATGGGCATTTCTATTAAAAAATGGTAGAATGCTGTTGGACTGACCCACAAATTCTGATATTGGCAAAATGTTTGAGGCAATGTTGCAGAAAGAGAAGGGGCAGATTTTGGCTGTATGTATAAGTTTGCAGATCCAAAATACTTTAAAAAAGTTAGGTTGAAGACTTTAAGTAACCCTGGGCGAAGTACTACGCTACGCTCGCGTAGTTTGCGAAGTTTGCGCTTCTTCGCACTACGCAAATTGCACGTAGCACAGTGCAAACACGCGTAGCGTAGCGGTCAATTTTTGCTTGCTCGCGAGCAAGCAAAATGACATCCCAGCGAGACTTTTCCTCGTTCGCAATCAGCAACATCAAGTTGCCGATCGCGAGCGTGGAAAATAAACCTCCCGGTGAGATTCTCAACGCGGGGAGGTCAGGTTACTCATTGCGAGTGGTCGCGTATGCTCGCGACCACTCGCGATGAGAAACTACCAGTCCGCATTGAGAAGCTGCAGCTCGAGTAGAAATCTACTCGAGCGGCAGAAAACGACCGCTTGCACTGTGCAAGATGCGGTTTGCACTGATTGCACAGTGCGGACAAGCATCCGGCACTGTGCAATCAGTGCGAACAGCATTTTGCACAGTGCACTACGCAGTTCGCGTAGCTATGCGTAGCTCGCGTAGTGCGAAGTGCACTTCGCGTAGCTACGCGTAGCGCTACTACGCGAACTACGCCCAGGGTTAACTTTAAGGGGCATGGCCGAGACTTGGTACAAAATCAGGAAGACTGTAAAACTGGTATATTTTAGTCAGCTCGCCCCCATCTGGGAGGCGCCAGGTTCTCCGGAATGGACTAAGGATGTGATGGCCCTTCCATTAAAAGAGGCTGGAATATTAAGGTGGGAACAATTATTCCAGGAAGGTCATCTGATTACTTGGGATTGGTGTATGCAGGTAGTGGGGCAAAGGCTCTCAAGATTTAAGTTTCTCCAGATTCAAAGATGGTATCAAGACCCAGACACAAAAATAGGAGAATCAAATGAGTTCGAGGAGAAGCTGTTGTCGGGGATCATACCCAAAAAAAAGAAATCGCGCTATGGTATTGGCTGATGAAAGAGATGGAAGATGGGGTTTTCACCTTGCCAGAGGATCTTTGGGGAAGATGCTTGCCGGAGCCCTGCTTGGAAGACCACTGGCAAGTATCGATGTCTATGATGTATAATATAGTCAAACCTACATACCTGAGGAGCAACCATCTTTTTACCATTCATAGGGTTTATTGGACCCCCAAAGATTGTCCAAGTTTGGGGCCGGAGGTGATGTGGCCTGCCCAAAATGTGGTAGCATGAAGGAGGACGATTTGCACATGTTTGTGGAATGCCCAATGATTCAACCCTTTTGGGAGGCCGTGAGTATAGTTTTGTCCAATCTGTTGAACCAGCAAATTAGGGTAAGCGCCTTTTTAGTTGTTTTTGGTGCTTTGGAACCACAAATTATAGTCAATAAGAACAATGCTAAGTTGATTTTTTATGTTATTCTCTTGGCGCGCAGAGAGATTTGCAAACGGTGGGTGTCTTCGATTCCCCAAGTCGCGAAGACTGGCTATTTTCTATTAAAAGTGTGGCCAAGTTGGATATCTCAGATAAAGTGAAAAAGAGATATGAGTTCTGGATGCCTTTTCTGCGTTGGTGCGAGCATTGAGTAAGAACCTGATATCCTATGATTAAGTCTCTGTCCACCTCGGCTGGCACCTTCTCCACTGGGCAATGAGGCACGGGGAGATTGAGTGTGTATTGGAAGTAAAGGAGAGGGATATCACTATCCAAGGGTGACAAGGGTGAATCCTCTTCTTGTTCCTTTCTCTAGCAATTGAGGCTTTGGATACACCAGGGTGGAAACGTTGACGGAAAGGTGTGAACGAGGCACATGAGGATGAAAAAAAAAAAATCCAAGTCAAGTATAGTGGGAGGGGGGGCGTGGTCCGGCACCGAAGAAGATGGCGGCTGGTTGATGCCGCTCCGTGCTGAACTCCGGGAGGACCGTCTTTTGACCGGTGGCAGAGCCTCAGCACCCATCCTGAACAAGGGGTTCTACTTATGAGAACCCGCTGATTCACGAGATGTCTTTCTCTGCTCGCGGTAAGAACCTGACACCACACTTTTCGTTTTAATAACGGCGGCACGTCCTGTGACTGGATTCCCGGCCGCCATTTTGTTGCTTCAGCATTTCTCCTTAAGTTATCGGCCCACGGCTGGGTGCTTCTAATAACTATTACTAAAGGAATAATTTGCAATGACATGCTCCTGAACTGCTTCTCTACATCTGAATATGTGTTTTTCCTATATTTAAGCATGTAGACTGCCTTGATAGCTTCTGGGTCAGCTATTATTAAGTCAATCAATTTACTGTGAGTACTTAGCTGCTTATAAAGACTTCCATAATTTCAGCTGGTCGTACTATCTCAACTCTGGTTTCTAATATCGCAGTTTTGCGAAATTGTTTCTAAAATTTTTCTCACAGTCTGCTTTTTTATTGCTGACATATTCATGTCTATGGGGAGAACCAAGCCTGTTAGGGGAGCTGCTTCATTTCCTGCTTCTACTCTACATCCTAAATCCACTGCATTGATAACTTCAGATACCTTTTCTGTATTGCAAAGTGACATGGAAGACTCAGAGCAGGCTATATCACTCCCTCTTACTGAGGCATCAACCATGCCATCTACGTTTACTCCTACTCCTGCTTCTCACTCCTCTCTACCAAATGGGAAAAACACATCTAAACCAACACCTTCTTCAGCGCTACAATCCACTAAGTGAATCAAAAAGATCCTCCTTCACTAGCGAATTCTCCACCACCAACATCCCTGGAATTAATCCTTGATGAGATACGGGCTCTCAAACCCTATATGGAGGAAACGAACATGCGTCTACAAAGCTTAGAGGATAAATGGTCTACTCTTGACAACAAAATCAATTTAATAGAGCGTCAAGTTGTATCCCTGCAATCCTCTTCTCAGCAGATTCATCCTATGAAAGAAGAAATTTCTCAATTTCAAAAACAAGTGGAAAACCTCAAAAATCGCAGGAGACGTAACAACCTGTGAATTTATGGTTTCGCTGAAGGGTTGGAAGGTTTCAATCCTATCTCTTTCTTCCAAACCTTTCTTCCGCTAATCCTCGATTTTCCTGAATCCCCGCAATTAAACATACAAAGAACACATAGACTTGGTCATACTCCTCATACCTCGTCGTCCTCGTGCAAACCAAGAGGTGTAATACTGTATTATATGGAATATACCGACTTGCTGAAAGTTTTACTAGCAGTTAAATTCAAGCATCGCATATCCTGGCAAGGTTTCCAATTATTTTTCTCACAGGATTATGCTAAAGTCACGGCAGATAGAAGGAAAGGTTTCCTAGCCATGCGACCAGCACTACGAGACTTAAATGCCAGATTTGGTCTAATCCATCCTTGCCTCTTTAAAGTGACTTATAGAAATAAAACAACCACTTATGAAGACCCAGCTCTACTTCAACGTTTCATCAACAGCTGTAAAGAAGAAACCATGGAGTTTGCAAGATCAGCTCCTACTTGATATTTATTCCTTTTTATTGTGTTAAACGTAATTTATGCTGTTTCTATTTGTTTTTTATGACTTCTCTTGAATAATTGTCATTTCTTCCTTATGTTTCTCCTTAACAAGTCCTGTTTCTCTGTTCCACCCATAGTTGTATAGTTCGTCTGGAATATTTCCCTCCCCGTGGTTTCTCCCGGAGTTTTGACTGTCTGTTCCATCTTCCCTTTGTGGCCTCAACACCCTTCACACATAATTGAGCATTTGGTATGTTTCAATGTTCTTTTTATTTATTGATTCTATCTAGTTTCTTACCTTTCCTTAGATCTTTCCTTTTTCCTCTTATCTGTCTTCCTTTTCTTTTTTTATCACTTTTTCCTTCATTCCATGTCTCACTTTACATCTATTGAAGCGCTTTACTTTTTGTTATCCTATCTATTGTACATTTTCTATTGTCTATGCCGTAATTTTTCATTTTCTTTGTATCTCTTTGATAAATGACACTACGTATTGTTTCCAGGAATGTTAAAGGATTGGGTACTCCTATTAAAAGGCAAAGAGTTCTTACCCACTTATCTAATCTTAAATCAGATATTGTGTTTTTACAAGAATCTCACATACTTCCCTCAGAAGTCTTAAAGCTTAAATGCCAATGGGTAGGGAACGTTTTCTCTTCCCCAGGTACGGGCAAAAGAAACAGGGTATTAGTTCTCTGTCACAAAAAGCTTAATGTTTCCCTTCTGTCTCAAAGTTCTGATAATGAAGGGCGTTGGTTGATAGTTCACCTTAAAGTTAACAATATACCTATTTCCTTATTTAATGTTTATGCTCATACTAAGCATTACAATAATTTTTGGCCACACATATCTACTATATTGATGTCCATTGCTACTCCATATGTTATTTTTGGTGGCGATTGTAATCTAGTTGTTGATCCATACATAGATCGCACTTCTTAAGCACCTTTATACCTTCTCCAATGCACCAACACTTTACCACTCTAATTACTCACAGATCTCTTGTTGATTCTTGGAGACTATGTAATCCGACACTACATGAGTATACTTTTTCTCACCCACTCACCTCTCTCAATCACGTATAGATTTTTTATTTGTTTCTAAAACATTATCACAACACACATTGCAAGCACATATTGGCTCTATATTGATTTCTGACCATGCTGCAGTAATTTTAGATTTAGAGTTACTCCCTATTACTATGACCAACAGAAGGTGGCGTTTAATACTTCTTTATTAATTGCTCAAACCCTTACTTCTTCTTTCGAAGCTTTTATTATTAAATTCTTTAACCGTAACACATCCTCCGATCTATCTTTCCCTATTGTGTGGGATGCTTTTAAATCTTCAGCCAGAGACTTTATTATATCTTATGTTGCCAAGAAGAAAAGATGTAATTCCCAAAAAGCACTTGAAATCCTTAAACATATTAAATTACTAGAAACATTTTATACTATCACTAATTCTAAAACTAATCTCAATAATCTTATTGTAGAAAATTTTTAAAATAATAAATTATCTACAGAAAACGCGAACTCCTATCTTCTTAGAGGTAGTGCCCGCTATTATGGAGTCCAAAATAAAGCAGGCAAACTTCTTGCCTCATATCTCAAGATCAGAAAAGAACGCACAAATATTGATTATGTTTTAAATTCCGATTCGTCTCCGGTGATAAAAAATTTGGACATTCTGGAGGAATTCAAGAAATATTATACTTCTCTTTATACCCCTGAAATCACTCTGAACTCTATTGACATACAAAAATATCTTGTGTCGCTACAAAAACAATTTCCCAAAGATCTCGATTTTTTACCATTAGAGAAGGATATCTCTGTTAAAGATATTTCTCATGCATTAAAACTCATCAAAACAGGGAAGATGCCTGGTCCGGATGGATTCCCTGTCGAATTTTACTCCCACTTTTCTAAATCTCTCCTTCCATATCTCCATTCTTTATTTATGCATTTCATTACATCTAAAGCCTCCAGTGGTACTTTTCAGGAAGCTCTTATTTGTCTAATCCCTAAAGAGGGAAGAGACCCTCATTTTTGTAAAAATAACAGACCAATCTCTTTAGTCAACTCCGATTATAAATTATTTGCCAAAATACTTGCACTTAGACTAGAACCATTTTTACCTCCTATTATTTGCAAAGAACAATCTGGTTTCATGAAGGGTAGAACTATCTCTGACAATACTAGAACTTTCTTTAATATATTGCACAAGTCCAATAAATACTCCCAATCACTTGTGGCTATTTCTCTTGATGCAGAAAAAGCCTTTGACCGCATGAATTGGTCTTTTATTTTTCACACACTTTCTTGGTTTGGTTTCGGCCCTAAATTTATTTCTTATATTTATTTATTATACACATCACCCAAAGTTTTTATTTTTGCTAATGGCTCTATTTCCGCTTCCTTCCCCTGCAAAGAGGAGTTCGTCAAGGTTGCCCCCTCTCTCTGCTTCTTTTCATTCTTGCATTAGAACCTTTTCTTGCAAAAATTTAACAAAATCCAAATATATATGGTTTTCAACATGGTAAAACTCATATCAAAATGAGTGTCTATGCAGATGATATCTTAATATACCTTTCTAAACCAGAATATTCTCTCCCAGCTTTCACTGCAGAAGTCAATGCTTTTTCTTTACTCTGTGTGAGATCCTTCCTCTAAATGTTTTTTGTTTTAAACATGATTTTATTTCTACCAATTTCACATGGAACACCCAAAAATCAAATATTTGGGTCTCTGGTTTGCTCCTTCTATAAAACGTACCTTATCACTAAACTTGACTCATGTCCTCTCCACATCATTAATTCCATTTTGAAATGGCATCCTCTGTATTTATCTTGGTTGGGCAGACTTGATACTATTAAAATGATGCTTGCCCCTATTGTCTTCTATACTATTTCTGCTATTCCTATCACTATTCCCTCATATTTTTTCAAAAAATGTATTCTATTTTATCTGCCTTTTTATGGAATAAAAAAAAACGTATGTCCCTAATCATGCTTAAACAAAGTAAGTCACACGGTGGTGTAAATTTCCCAGACTTTCAATCTTACTATAATGCCTTCCTCCTTAAACAACTTTCTAAATGTTTGAATCAATCGTCAGATTTATTTCCACTGTGGAAAGACATTGAACTATCCTTTCTTTCTCCTTTTTCAATTCAAGAATCTCTTACTTTCACTCACAAAACACATTATTTATCTTCACCTATATATAAGACCACTCATAAACTTTTCCAATCCATGCTTATCTCACATCTTTCAGACAATGACCGATTTCTTAACTCTTCAATTTGGCATAATCGCCTTATAAAAATTAACAATAGGTCTATATTTTGGAAATCTTGGCGAGATTAAGGCCTGCTTTGGGTTCATCAACTTTATTCGAATGAAACTTTTCTTACCTTCCCTGAAGCACAATCTCTTTATAACCTACCA